>JBCEWC010010831.1:0-17279 GCA_038996855.1 Solanum aculeatissimum
TGAGTGTAATGATGCTATGATGGCTTGATTGAGGGTCTTCGGGTCCTCTTTTTCCATGTCACATCTAGGCCCCCTATCCGGGCCATGATGAAGACTTTATATAAGGACCCCATAGGTCGAGCCCCCACCTTAACCCTCATTTGGTGCTAAGTCTAATCCCACAAAATATATAAACATAGACATAATCATATCAAGAATAAACTTGTAAATCATAATTTCATAATAAGAGTAGCTCATTAAAATTCCTAACCCCTTCAAGTGAGATTTTAATTTCCTTTCACAAGAGGGTGTATCATAACATCAAAGGGGTTCATGATCATGCATAATTTTCAGACTTTCCATGGATTGATAACATTCTTGGTAGCCCTTAATCATTCATAATTTTCATGACTTGCATAACATGTAGTAAAGACTTTCATCAACATAAGATACTTCATCATATAATCTTAGTCCTAAAACTTGGTGGGTTCATGCATAAGGTCTTACATTTATGAAATTCAAGAGTAATGTGTATGAATAAAGTAAAACATAATCATTCAAAATCATTTACAATTATTCAAAATAACCCACCATCATTGTAAGACCCTAGTTAGGACATCATTAAAATCATCTCATAAACTATAAATTTCATAGCATTTCATAGTATCATAGCATACATAGAATAAAAGTCATAAAGTATTTCCTAATATCAACCATTGAAAGAAGTTCGTGAATTTCAATTCAATAGTTGACAATTTCCAATATAAATCATGCATAATAAGAGGAATAGGAAGTACCCACAATGAAATCAATATTGAATTTAAAGAATTGAGTTGGAAAGAATTTTAGACTCCATGGGTGGTCGGACCCAAGGATGAAGAAATGCACATACCTAAATGGTCTTCAAAACTGATAAGAGAAGCTTGATGAAGCTTGAAGTCACCTTGATTCTTGATCTTTAATAGAGGAGTCTTGAAACCCTAGAAGTCGATGAACAAATTTGGAAGAGAAATCTTAGGAGGTTTTGAGAGGAAATTAGGAGTTTTGGTGTGGAAAATAGGTCTAAAAATAAGAGATATTTCATGAATTCCTATCTATAAGGGTTCCAAGATTTGTCCCAATTGACTTTACTTAAATATGAAAATTTTCAAAAATAATTGTAAAACAATGAAACCAAGGTGCAACACAGACTTGTTCCAACCTAGGTCATTTGCGTCAAATTCAATTTTCTCCTAATTTGACCTTGAAATGAGTTTTGGTCATTTTTGCACTAAAATGAACCTTCTCCACGATGCGGAGAGGTCACAAATGCCTATGGAAAGTGTAAAATGTTTCAAAAATTATTTTTTGATATGGTTGACCTAAAAGTCGAACGAGATCATTTTTCCTCATAATTTTGCCCTCGATCAAGAATTTGACCTTGGATTTGCCAAAAAGAATACAAATGATATGTTATGCAAAACATCTTTTATAAAAGCATTCCCAAGGACTTTGGGAGGTGTTAAAAATATGATGGGCTTGCCCTCGAAATATAAGGATTTACCAATCAATATTTAAGAGATCTCCAAAGCTAGCCACTAGAGGAGATAGGAAAAAGCTAGACCCTACATTATAAAATAATATATAAAAAGAAGTATGGGTTAATACTTTGAATGTACTATGTATGTGAGCAATGCATGAATAAACATGAGATAAATAAAACATGAGTACATCTTAAAAGAAAGTGTGAGGTAAAACATGAGATAAGGAATAAGTAAAAAGTTTGGTCAAAGCATCAAATCATAGTAAATCTTAAAAGTAACATGATCATTTGTGCAAGATATCAACCTTAATCTACAATAAGACCATGTGAGCTATAACTTGAAATCTGATGCAACTTCCACATCAAGAAGGGAGAGACTACTTTGCTAAGGTAGACTTTGTGATGGTATATTTATCCAACATAATGAGTTATATATGGATCTACTAGCTAGGCCTATAAGGCAAACTTATGGTGGCACATAATATCAAGCTAGAGGTTGCTACTAGGATTTTATTTGAAAGATAACCTTAATATCTTTTGTACCGAACTCCCTTCAAGCCTTCTCGGTGCCAAGTCAAATTCTAACAAAATATCAAATCGGAGGACATTGAATCAATAAATATATATTATAACTTAATTCACTAAAACCATCATTCAGACAAAGTAGCTCATTAAAACCCTTGGTGATTCAATCAATGTGAAAATTATCCATATCATATTTAGAATCCATGATTAGGTGAGAAAAATTCTTTCACCAACATTAATTCATTTGTTAAGGACTTCCACAAATCATAATTAAGTATTTTCATAAAACTTGGGTGAAATTCTTCTTCATTCATGATCATAGTTTATAGTAGGCTAGGATTTCATGGTTCCATCTCAAATCATTTTTGAAACATATAAAATCAATGAAGTGATGTATAATTACAATGATAATTTTAGGAACTCACATTGATGTTCATGAACCCTAGAAAGCTGTGCAGTAAATTCACTTTGTAAATCATGAAATAGACATCAACTTATATGTAAATAGATTAATAAACATAATATAAATAATAATTTATGAAATTTAAAGAAAATCATAAAATAAAATCTCATAATTAGAATTGATTGAAAAAGTCAAGGATTCTTTGGACTCCATGGGTGAAAGAGACTCATGGATGCATACCCACATACCATAAACCAATCACTTGAGAAAGATTGAAGAAATCTTGAAAGTTGATAAAGAAACTAGAAGAAATTAATCCTTGCTTGGTCTTCAATGGAGGGTTGGGAGAATTTTTATAGAGAGAAATTTTGAATTGGGGTAGAAATTGAAAGAATGGGAGGTTGGGTAGATGAATACTCTTACATTCTCATCTAAACTTAGTTAAAATGATCTAGTATTGGAGCTTTGGGAGATAGAAATATCTTGAATACCCTAAAAATAAATACTATGAATGAATAAAAAGAGTTGTCTAGGTTTTTACACTAACCTGGTCCCCCACAATTCATTTTTGAGCAAAACCATTCAGGACAGATTTGAATTGAGTTTGGCCAAGTTTGCAATGTGAAATTTGTACGAACTCTACTATCTTGAAATTTTTTTCAAGAATCTTATACCATCAAAAAATCCTACTCAATTTCGCATTGCAAACCTAATGCGTACCTTGTTCACTATAGTTCATTTTTAAAAAATTCTTCCTTTTCCCCCTTCTTTCAACTTTTCAACTTATAGTGTATTACAAGGACTCTTTTTGAAAACCACATATCAAAAGGGATCTTCTCCAAAAACATCAATCAAATCAGATACTTCACCTAGAAATGGGCGAACAATCCACCGACACCATTAAATTTTTTAATTCCATAGCAGTCCATAATTCAAAATATTTTTAAGTAGTTCTCCGATAAATGAGCGAACTATAATTTTTTTAATTAGCTTTTCACATGAAAGAATATTTTATGTGTATTGTCGTGTCTTTTTAATACATAGAATCATATGCTTCTTCAACATTAAAAGTACAAAAAAAAATTTAGGACTTTTTTCGTGAAATGAATTTTACTTTGCTTACAATCAATAGTATAAAACTATTGAGGTTGACGAGAACAACGACTGCAAAAAATAAGTTGTGGTTGTTCAATTTTGGAAAGCAGTTTCTAGAATATTAGAAGAACAACATGCACACAGATAAGATGCAGTACAATATCAAAAGTACCATTTTTTAGATTTTAATAGTTGCATGCGGTGGTGATGGTGGAAAGGTATACATAGCTGTGGTTGAAGGTCGAACATGTTTGTGAAATGAGAAAATTAGCTTATGCCACATTCGCATACTGTAAAATTTTTGTAATATGCGTAGCATTGAGATAAAGACCTATGTAAGTACTACAATTCAAAGAATTATAAGCAAACTTACAACGGTATATTTTTCTTCTCATTGGGCGATGAGTCATATTGGTCAGCTTCTCCATTCAATTTAATTCAAATACTCAATATCTATGAACTTTCTGGAATAAACAATACTAGGTGTCGTGAAAATGAAATGGACATTGATTTGGTCTCGTTACACGAAAAATATTTTTTTGTGTAGAAAAACCAATCATAAGTGGAATTGTGTCTTCGTTGACCTCGATAGTTATTTACTATTGATTGTAAAAAAATAAATAGTAAAATTCGTTTCATAAAAAAGGTTCTCAATTTCATTTTCTTTTTCACTTTTAATGTTGATGAAGTACATGATTTTAAGTATAAAATAAAAATTACAATACACTTAAAATTTAGAAAATATATTCTTTCATATGAAAAGCAAATTGAAAGAAGATTTTAAATTGGGCACTGTAGTAGAAGTAAATGGAGACGATGGGGATACGATGGGCATTTTGGCCATTTCTAAGGAAAGTGTCCATTTTGACGTATTTTTCTAAAGATTTTAATATGTGGTGCCCAAAAAAGTCCACTTTAGAATTGAACTAAATAACCCATGCATGCACGATTGTACGAGACCGCTCGAAGAAATTAAGATCAAATTTTTAAGGTCTTGTGGTTCTAAATATGTCATAATCCAAGCTTAGAGCCTAGGTGTGACATGGAAAATGGGAACTCGAGGATATTCCAAACAAGCCTCATATAATACTTAAGCACATACTTGGTTGCAGAAATGCAATTCAAGCATCAATTAATCAAAGTAAGGGGATTCGGGACTTAAGACGCAAGCTTGGAAAAAATGGGTAATGTGTTTCTATCATTCAATCTCAACAAATAAACTAAGGGAAGGGGTCAGGGGACACACTATTTGAGAATAGGGACTCGAGAAGCACACCATTTACCATCAACATCAAGTAACAACATACCTAAAGTAGGGACTAAAAAGAAGTTTTCATAGATACATAAGAGTTGCTTGAGTCATGCGTAATACATTAACTAATAATACCTCTAATCATGAGTGGACCAAGGGCCAAGACATGTCCCAGGCTCACCCTCAAAGTAGATAATAAATGTAATAATATCTTAATATAAGAAATATAGAAAATATATGTTACCCCCGGAATAAAGGACTCACCACAAGCAAGTTTTAAAGAAATCGAACTATCCACGAGAAGGTGGATGGATAGGAGATTTGGACCCTACATGGTTAGATCATATAGATAAAAAGTATGTGTTAGTACTTGGAATGCACTAAATATGCGGGGTTCAATGGAACAAGAGATCATAAGTCATAATAATCAAGATGCATAATCATATACAAAGATAATAAGCTCAATATGACATGAATGATCAATGTCTTAGTCCAAAACAAGTATGGAAGGTAAATAAAATCTCATAATATAGCATACATATGTGGGAAGAGATGTCAATCGATATTAAGACCATGTGAGTTACTACATGGAATTCTAGTGTTTCCTCTACACCAAAAAAAGGAGTAGTCTACTTGCCAAAGTAAACCATACCCCCACCTTTGTGGGTAACTTGACCTTGTTGAATCCACTAGTAAAAGACCATTTAGGGAACATAATCATATCTTGTGGTTGCACATAGTTATGAGATGTAAAGCTTTATATAAGGACCCATTGGGATAGTCCCCCACTCTAAATCTCATTCGGTGCTATGTCTAGTCCTATGGAACACATAATATAAGCATAAGTGTAATCATGACTTGAATAACTTGTAAAGTAAAATAGCTTAGTAGGAGTATTTCATTAACATTCTTGATTCTTTCAAGTGAGCATTTTTCTTTCACAAGAGGATGTAACATAGCATAAAGGGCTTCATGATCAGCTTAACATTCATAAAACTTTTCATGAGTTCATAACATACTTGAAAGATCATATTCATTCATAAAATACTTGTCTTACATATCTTGAAATAAACTTTTCATCAACATAAGAAGTTTTATCATGTAAATTTAGTCAAACCATGGTAGGTCTAAGCATAAGAGCTTAAAATCATAAAATTCAAGAGTATTGGACATGAACAAAGTAAAACATAATCAATCGAAAACATTCAAAGAACCCACCATTATTATAATAAAACCTTTAGTTAGGGCATCATGAAATTCATCTCAAAATCCATAACTTTTCATATATTTTCATAGCACCATATCATACATAGCTTAAATATCATAAAACAAATCATAGGATAAACCTTTTGTAGGTTTTCATGAATATTCAAACCAATAAATGATAGTTTCCAACATAAATCATGGATTTAAGTAATAATAGGAAGTACCCCTAAAGAAATGAGCCTTGAAATCAAAGAATTTAGTTGAGAAGGGTTTCGGAACTCCATTGATTGAAGAAACCATGGATGGAGAAACCCACATACATTAAGGTCTTGAAATTGATTAAGAAAACTTAAGGAGGCTTGAGGAAATACCTTGGGACTTGACCTTCAATGGAGGATCTTGAAACTCTAAGAATTTGGATGATTTTGAATGATTGATTTTGAAGAGGTTTTGTAAGGAATTTGGGAGAGTTTAAGAGAGGAATAAGGTTTAAAATGGCTGAACATTTGAGGATTCTCATCTATAAGGGTGTTGGGATATGTCCCAATTGCCTTTACTTGAATCTGAAAATGTTTGAAAAATGTTTTTCATGGAGGGAGCAAGGGCGCGACGCAAAGTGGCTTCAGCACTGTTCATTTTTGTGCAAATTTTAACTTTCAGCTGTTTTGACCTAGGAATGGATTTAGGCCACTTTTATACTATCATAAACCCTCTCCGTGGTACGTAGAGGTTGCATAATTTTTTGGTTAGTGCAAAATCAAGTGAAAAATTATTTTTTGATACGGTTGACTTAGAAATTGAAGGAGACATTTTTTCTACATAATTTTACCTCCTGAAAAAGAATATGAACTCAGATTTGTCGAAAAGCATATGAAAATTATGATATTCGAGGAATCTATCATAAGGACATTTCGAATGCCTCGGGAGGTGTTACTACATCTCCCTCATGAGAACATTCATCCCCAAGTGTAATGAAAATACGCTTGAGAAAAGTGATTAAACAAATATTCAGCTCAATAATAATGCATTAATACAATTTAAACATCCTTTTCATGCAATTTTAAACTTTGCATCAAATACCATCAAACCATGTTGCCATGAGTACGTATGCATGCAATATGACATAGAGGGGCTGAAATACGAATCTTGACACCATAGATATAATTAACTTATTATCATAGACTTGAATAGAGTGGAAAATATAAGAATATCGCTTCTTTATGTCTACTTCTGCTTCCCAAGTAGCACATTCAACCTGTTGATACCTCCAAAGAACTTTAATGGATGTTAAATCTTTGTTCCTCAATCTCTTCACTTTCCTATTCAATATCTCAACTGGAACTTCTTCAGATGTCAAATTTTCCTTAACACCTATAAACTCCAAAGCCACAATGGAACTTGGGTCACCTATATACTTCCTCAACATGGACATATGAAAGATCGGATGAACCATACTCATCTCCACAGGAAACTCTAAGTCATAAGAAACCTTACAAATTCTCCTCAAGAATCTATAAGGCTCTACATACCTAGGGCGCAATTTTTCCTTCTTGCCAAACCGAACTAAATCCTTCATGCGTGAGACCTTCAAATACACCCAATCATCCACCTTAAACTCAAGATCCCTCCTCCTTATGTCAGAATAAGACTTTTGTCTACTTTGGGCCATATTTCCCTCCCTTGTCAAACTCACTTTTTCTAAAGCTTCCTTAACCAATTCTAGACCTGTCAAATCCTCTCCCATTTCAAACCACCCAACCGGGGATCTACAATACCTTTCATATAAGGCCTCAAACGGTTCCATCTCGATGCTAAACTGATAACTATTGTTTTAAGCAAACTCAATGAGTGGAAGATGCTCATTCCAACTATCCTGAATTCAACACATAAGCCCTAAGCATATCCTCAAGAGTTTGAATGGTCCTTTTGGCTTGACCATCCATTTGTAGGTGAAAGGCCATGCTAAGCTTGACTTTAGAACCAAGGCCTCTTTGGAAATATCTTCAAAAGTGAGAGGTAAATTGAGCACCACGATTCGAAATGATAGAAAATGGAACCTCATGCAATCTAACCAACTCATGAATGTATAATTTAGCATAATCTTTGGCACCATAGGTAGTTTTAACCGGTCGGAAATGAGCTAATTTAGTTATTCTATCAGTAATAACCCAAATAGATCATAATTCTTTTTAGTCTTAGGAAAACCAATCACAAAATCCATGTTGATATCTTCTTACTTCCAAGTAAGAATATATATATATTGCACTAAGACACCCGGGCTTTGATATTCGGCTTTGACTTGTTGACAATTATGACATCTCGCTACGAACATGGCAATGTCTCTTTTCATACCACCCCCCATACACTTCTCTCTAATCCCTTTACATCATTTTAGAACCGGGATGAATGGAATTGGAGAACTATGTGCCTCTTTTAAAATCAAGTTTGTGCCTAAGAGAACCATCTCGTCCTTGGGAGAAATCATCTACCTTTCCCTCTTTTAACAATGCCTCCAATTCCAACAAGGAAGGGTCAAGGTCTTGCTTGGATTGACCTCTTCAATCAAAGAAGACTTGGAACCATCTATAACAACCATACCTCCATTTTTGGCCTCGTCCAAGCTAACCCCCAACCTAGCCAATCGATGAACTTTCTTTTCTAACTCCTTATTACCATCCTCAATTTAAACTACAGTCTCCATGGATACCCTACATAGGACGTCAACTACAAATTGGTTTTGCCCGGGTGATAATGCATACTTATATCATAATTTTTAAGGAGTTTCAACCACCTTCTTCGCCTCAAATTAAGATCTCTTTGGGTGAACAAATATTGAAGACTCTTGTGGTCAGTGAAAATATCTACATGAACCCCATACAAATAATAACGTTATATTTTCAAAGCAAATACAACGACTGATAACTCAAGTTTATAGGTAGGATAATTACGCTCATGCACTTTTGGTTGCCAAGAAGCATAGAAAATAACCTTGCCACCTTGCATTGATACACAATCCAAACCAATTCTTGAAGCATAACAATAGATAACAAACCCTTCTAACCCTTTTCAGTAATGTCAAGATAGGAGCGGATGTAAGCTTTTCTTTTAAAGTTTGGACGCTCTTTTCACATTCGTCGGTCTAAATGAATTTTGTCTTCTTTTGTGTCAACTTTTTCAAAAGGGAAGCAATTGAAGAAAAACCCTCAACAAATCTTCAGTAGTGCCCCCTGAAACTTCTAATATTCATTGGAGTCAAGGGCCTAGGCTAATTTCTTACCACTTTCATTTTCTTAGGATCTGCTTTGATTGTACCAACTGACACCACATGCCCTAGAAATGCAACTTCTTTTAACCAAAACTCACATTTATCAAACTTAGCAAACAACTTTTCTTCCCTCAAGATTTGCAATACTAACCTCAAATGCTCACATGCTCTTCTTCACTTTGGGAATAAATCAAGATGTTATTAATGAATACGACAACAAACATATAAAGGTAGGGTTTAAAGACCATAGTCATGAGATCCATAAATATTGTTGGAGCATTTGTTAGACCAAAAGACATCACCATGAATTTAAAATGCCCATATCTAGTCTAAAAAGCCGTCTTAGGAATATCACATTCCCTCACCCTTATTTGATGGTATCTGGACCAACGATCAATTTCAGAAAAATGACTAGCCCCTTGCAATTGGTCAAATATGTCATCTATCCTTAGTAAGGGATACTTGTTCTTTAGGGTAACCTTGTTGAGTTTCTAATAGTCGATGCACATTCTAAGTGAGATATCCTTCTTCCTCAAAAACAACACCAGTGCACCCCAAGGTGACTTGCTAGACCTAATAAAACCCTTCTTCAATAATCCCTTCAATTGATCCTTTAACTCTTTCAATTTTGTCGTGGATAGATGGTAGGGAGGAATGGAGATGGGCTGAGTATTGGTGAGGAGATCTATACTGAAATCTATATCTCTTTCAAAAGGAACACCGGGAGCTCATCAGGAAAGACATCAAGAAACTCATTGACCACCAAAACCAACTCAATTGAAGGAAATTTGGACTCGACATCCTTAACCCTTACAAGATGAAAAATGCAATCCTTAGCATCAATTCCTAATCATTAAGATAAGAGATAAACCTACTCTTAACTACCGAATCATGACCTTTCTACTCTAGGACAGGTTCATTAAGAAATTGGAACCTAATTTCATGGGTTGTACAATCAATGGAAGCATGATATGCATGTAACCAATCCATCCCAAGAATAATATCAAAATTTATCATGTCAAGTTCAACAAAATCATAAGCCAACACTTTATGCAATATGGACACGGGGCAACCCCTATAGACTTTTCTAAACACAATAGACTCACCAATAGGTGTAGACACCTCAAAGAGTTTACATAGAAATTCAGGACACACATTAAGCCTATTAGCAACAAACGCGATAATGAAAGATAGAGTGGCAACTGGATACAATAAATCATACACATCATCATCATAAACCTTTAATATATTGGTGACAAAATTGAGTGCCTCATCTACCCCTTGTGTCATGACCCGAACCTAGGGCCTAGGCGTGACACGATGAATGCGAAACCCAAAAGGACCCCAAATAAGCCTCTTGAGCATACATGACACATCCTTGGTTATGGAAGCATAATTAAATAACAAGAAAATAATTCTAAGGGAAGGGGGACTTTGGACTCTAGTTATGAGGATATTATAGGGAAAAGGATTAGCATGAGCACATAGCAAATAAAGACTAAGGGGCGGTTAAGTATGACTCATGCTATGGAGGCAATAGGGACTTAGAACTTCCACATCATGTCAACAACATGCATCAACACATAAAAAGGGATAAGTACTAAGGAAAGTCTTCCATAATTACATAAGCATAATAGGAGTCAAGCTCATAACATACATATCCATATCTAACAACACCTCTAACATGAGTAGAAGGGGGGCCAAGACATCTCCCGATCTCACCCTCAAAAGTAAATGTCCAAAAGTAAACAAGTCTTAATAAAGCATAAAATAAAGGTGGATGTTGTCCCTAAAAAAGAGGACTAACCAATAGAATTCTTTAATGAGTCTTCCAGCAACATGGAGAAGGAGGATGAATAGAATCTCAGGTCCATACATAGTTAGATCATATAGGCAAAAAGTATATGTTAGTACTTGGAATGTACTAAGTATGCGGTGTGCAATGCAACAAGAGAACATAACCATAATTAGACAATATGCATAATCATATTCAAAGGATATAAGCTCAATATGACATGTATGATCAATGCTTAAGTTAAAATATGCATGAGATATTTAAACTTGCATAATATAACATATATATGTGGGAGGAGACCTTAATCGTCATATAAGACCAAGCGAGCTACTACTTGGAATTTTGATGTTGCCTTCACACTGGAAAGGAGAGGTTTACTTTCCAAGCCAAACCATTTCCCACATTGTGGGTAAACAAATCTATATGGATCCACTGGTACAAGATCCCATTTAGGGAAAATAATACAAACCTTTGGTGGCACATAGTTATGGGAAGTAAAGCTTTATATAAGGACCCTTGGGGATAGTCCCCCGCTCTACATCCTATTCGATGCTAAGCCTAATCCCACAGAATACATAACATAAGTATAAGTATAATCATAACTTGAATATTTTGTAAAAATATATATTATCATAAAAGGAGTAACTCATTCCAAATACTTGACCCTTTCAAGTGGGCATTTTCCTTCCACATGAGGATAAACAATTCACAATAGGGCTCAAATAATACTTATCAAATCATAGGAACTTTAATGAGTTCATAATATACATGATAGCCATCAAAATCATCTAACATTCTTGTCTTACATATTTGCAATAAATCTCTTATCAACATAAGAAACCTTGTCTTGTAATCTCGTCAAAATATGATGGGTGTATGAAATTGAACTTAAAATCATGCAATTCGAGAGTATAGGACATGAGTAGAGTAAAACATAGTTATTTGAAAATCATTCAAAGTAGTCCACCAATAATGTAGTAAAATCCCCAATTTGGGTATCATGAAATCCATTCAAAAATCCATAATTTTTCATAGCTTTCTAAGATATCATAGCATGCATAGTATAAGCATCATAAGTCATTTATGATATCAAACCCCAATAGGTTCTGATGAACAATAAACAAATACTTGATAAAATCCAACTTAATTCATACTTATAATGAATAATAGGAAATACCCATAAAGAAATAATCCATGAAACTAAGAATTTTAATTTAAAAAAGAAAAAGAAAAAGGTTTTGGGATCCATTGGTGGAATGATCCATGGATGAATAACCTACATACATTAGAGATAAATAGAGAAGAAACTTGAAAAGAATCTTTATTTTGATGAAAATCTTGAAAGAAATTGAAGTTTGTTCTTCAATGGAGGATTTGGGTCTTTTTTCTTGAGAGAAAAATTTATAATGAGTGAAGGAAAAGGTTATTTAGGCATGAAAATAGGATTAGGAAAGTGTATTTAGGTTAAATGGGTTGAAAACCCCATTTGAGAATGTAAAAATATCATTAAGAGAAAAATAATATTTTGATGTGTCCCAGCAATGAAATCGGCAGACCATAGGTCCCATTGCCGAACCATTTGGCTGTACACCAAATGGGACCTTTAGACCGCCTTTTTTGATAATTTTCAAAACTTTTTAGAGCGATTCGGCAGTCAATTCAGTGGTACGCCAAATGCATTTGGCGGTCAAACTGACTGTCATCCTTTTTTTATAGCCCAGACATATTTAGTAAAATAGCCATAACTCTTTACTCCGATTTTGGAATAAGGCAAAATTGGATGCTTTAAAAATCTAAATCAAAGACCTAAAATTGATATGTAGTGAGGAACCTAATTCATTATGTGCTAAAATATATGACCATTTGAAGTTGACCTTTATACGAAATCATATTAAAACTCAGCCAATTGGAATACTTTGGTCTTGGCTCAATGTAAGAGAAGCCTTATGACCCCTGAAATATATTTAATCAACTTTGAATACCTAGAAATTGATCTCACCATATTATAAGTCATCCAATTGAACCTATATACGTACAAGGAATGACTCGGGTCTTAGCTTAAGATCTAGGGCATTACAATATCTCCCCCTTGGGAACATTCTTCCTTGAATGTGATGGAAACACACTTGAAAGGAGAAACAAGACAAATTTCAGCCCTAACATGAATGCATCAATGCAACTTAAACATCATTTTCATGAAATCTCTGACTTATGCATCAAACATTATCAAAACATGTCAATATGAGTATGTATGCATGCAATACAACATAGAAGGGCTGAAGTACATGACTTGACACCATATGTAGAATTAGCTTATTACCTTAGGCTTGATTAGAGTGGAAGAGATAAGGATATCACTTCTTCATGTCCGCTTCAGCTCCCCAAGTGAACTTTTAACTTGTTGGTTCCTCCAAAGGACTTTGACGGATGCTACATCTTTGATTTTCAACCTCTTCAATTATATCAAAATTCTCAACTGGGACCTCTTCGTAGGTCAAATTTTCCTCAATACCACAAACTTCCAAAGGTACAATAGAGTTTGGATCATCCGTTTGTCAATGAAGGTCATGCTAAGCTTGACTTTAGTACCAAGGCCTCTTTAGAAGATCTCTAAAAGTGTGAAGTAAATTAAGCACCACAATCCAAAATAATTCACAATGGAACCCCATGCAATATAACTAATCAATGTATATCTTGGCATAACCTTTGGCACCATAAGTTGTTTTAACCGGTAGAAAATGATCCAATTTTGCCATTCTATTAATAATAACCCATATATAATCAAAATGCCTCTTAGTCTTAGGTAATTCATGTTGATCTCTTCCCACTTCCAAGTAGGAATCTCTATATCTTGGGCTAGGACACCCGACCTTTGATGTTCGTCTTTAACTTATTGGCAATTGTGACAACCGGATACAAACTTGGCAATATCTCTTTTCATACCACCCAACCAATACACTTTCCTTAAATCCTTGTATATAATTGTAGAACCAGGGTGAATAAAATAGGACAAACAATGTGGCTCTTTCAAAATCAAGTCCCTCAACCCATCAACATTGGGCACATACAACCGACCTTGATAACTAAGGACACTATCTCCCCCTTAGGAGAAAACCTTCACCTTGCCATCTTTTACCAAAACCTTCATCTTTAACAATGTGGGGTCACGGTCTTGTTTGGATTTGACCTCTTCAATCAAAGAAGACTTGGAACCAGCAGCAATAACCATACCACCACTTTCAACCTTATTCAATCTAATACCTAATCTAGCCAACCGGTGAACTTCTTTTTCCAATTCCTTCTTACCATCATCAATGTGAGTTAGGCTTTTCGTGGACACTCTACTTAGAGCATCGGCCATAATATTAGCCTTTCCCGGATGATAATGCACACTCATATCATAATCCTTATGGAGTTCTAACCACCTTCTTTACCTCAAATTAAGATTTCTTTGGGTGAACACATATTGGAGACTCTTGTGGTCGGTGAATACATCTACATGAACCCCATACAAATAATAATATCATATTTTCAAAGCAAAAACCATGACCGCCAGTTCAAGATCATGGGTAGGATAATTTCTCTCATGCACCTTTAGTTTCCAAGAAGCATAGGTAATAATTTTACCCCCCTTTGCATCAATACACCCTCTAGTCCTTCCGGTAGGGCCAAAATAGGAGTGGATGTAAGCTTGTCCTTCAAAGTTTGGAAGCACCTATCACATTCAATGGTCTAAACAAATTTTGCTTTTTCTGTCAATTTTTTCGAAGGGAAAGCAATTGAAGAGAAGCCCTCAAAAAATCTTTGGTAGTACCCCGCTAAGCCCAAGAAACGCTTAATGTTCGTTAGAGTCAAAGGCCTAGGCCAATTTCTCACCTCTTCCATCTTCATATGATCCACTTTAATCCCTTCACCCGACACCACATGCCCTAGAAAGGCAACTTCTTTTAACAAAAATTCCCATTTATCAAACTTAGCAAACAACCTCTCATCCCTTAAGGTTTGAAACACTACCCCAAATATTTCACATGTTCTTCCTCACTTCAGGAGTAGATCAAAATATCATTTATGCATACCACCACAAACATGTCAAGGTAGGGTTTAAAGACCCTATTCATAAGATCCATAAATATCATAGGTGTATTAGTTAGGCCAAACGACATCATAACAAATTCAAAATGTCATATCTAGTCTAAAATGTCATATTAGGAATATTACACTCTCTTACCCTCATTTGATGATACTTGGACAAAATATCAATCTTAGAAAAATGGTTAGCCCTATGTAGTTGATCAAATAATTCATCTATCCTTGGTAGGGGATACTTGTCCTTTATGCTGACTTTGTTGAGTTGTTAGTAGTCGATGCACATTCTAAGTGAGCCATCCTTTTTCTTTACAAACAACACTGATGCACCCCAAGGTGACTTTCTAAGCCCAATAAAACCCTTCTCCAATAAGTCCTTCAATTGAACCTTTAATTCTTTTAATTTTACCGAGGCAACATGGTAGGGAGGAATAGAAATAGGTTGATTATCGGGGAGGAGGTCTATACCAAAACCTATCACCCTTGGTGACATTCTTCTTGGCGGTAATATCTTGGAGTGCAAAGAGAAATGTTTATATATAGAAAGTCTTAAGACCAGTTCTAAAGCATGGAATAGATCATGAAGAAGTGAGCTAATTCCTAAATGCCTCATAGCCTCCTATTCATAGTTGTGGTGCACTTCACAACCATGAACAAGACTCTACTCAACGCAGTGTGTTGGATTTTTTAGGACCGTTTATAAACCTAGTGCTCTAATATGAAGTTTTTCATGACCCAAGCTTAGGGCTTAGGTGTGACACGATGAATGGGGAACCCATAGAGACCCCAAACAAGCCTCTTGAGCATACATGACATATCCTTGGTTGAGGAAGCATAATTAAATAATAAGCAAATAATTCTAAGGGAAGCAAGACTTTGGACTCTAGCTATTGAGATGTTATATGGAAAATGATTTTCATGAGCACATAGAAAATAAATATTTAGGGTGTGTGAGTATGAATCACTCTATGGGGGCGATAGGGACTTAGGACTTCGGCATCATATCAACATGTATCAACATATAAAAGGGTATAAGGACAAAGGGAATGTAACAACCCAAAAATATCTGAAACCTCTTATGGTTGGTCTTGTATGATGTTATAATGGTCATGGTTTAAATTTTGTATCCACGGGTTGAGTTTAAGTGGTCGAACGCAAAATGGATCATTTTGGGGCCTAGAGAGGTCGTTTGGACAGTGAGCTTCACAGAACCATAACTTTTGATGCGAGTTTACCCATGTGGGATAATACATATAAAATTGAATATCTTTGAATTATCTTCGCAACTCAACTAGTTTCACTCAATTCGGAGGTCGGATAAGGAAGTTATGGTAAAAAGAGTGGAACTTCCTAAAACTCGGAAGACATTGGAGATAGGCCCTAGATATGGCCCAAGGCATGGGCCACGGGCCGTGGTACTGTTCAAGATCTGTGTGGGGTTCCTTGAGATGGTCCAAAGAGCATGGGGTGGCCACGACCAACCCCACAAACTAAGTTAAGGTCCACGGACCACCCCACGGTCCGTGAGACCTCAAACGAACCGTTTGGTGGTCCGTCAAGTTGGGAAGAGCCTTGGCCAAGCTGTGCGCTGTTTATTTGACTAAGTAAAGGCTCATGGATCAGTGGGATGGACCGTGAGCTGTTGTATGGACCGTTAGGGCCACCGTTTGGCCCTGCGTTTAGTGAATTGTCCGCCTCATTAAGGGTTAAATCGTAATTTGGTTGATCCCTAGGCCCTCTTTAGGCTCCCTAAAGTCCCTTAAACCTATTTGATATAACCCTAACCCTCATTCATATATTTTTAACACTTTTGAACTTCATTAAATTCTCTCAAGCACCAAGAACACCATTGTTGAAGCTTTGAAGGTAATTTGGGGGAACCGTTGGATCCTTGCACCTTTTTCAATTTGATTTCTTGGATACGAGGTATGTGGGATTTTACTCAAGGATTTCTTTAATACTTGAAGACCCAAGAACCCTAACCCTTTAAATTATGAATTTTAATTTTTTTAAGTTATGGGTTCTTAAATTTTAATGAAATTTCTTGTTGGGACTTGAGTGTTGTAGATTTTATGTGATTTAATTGATATTTTGAGGTTGAATTTCATGAAAGTTTGATGGTTTGATTATGATCAAGTTATGCATGTTCTT
>JBCEWC010010832.1:0-17278 GCA_038996855.1 Solanum aculeatissimum
TCTTTAGAAAATATATGGAAGAACAATAATGGAATATTACATAACTTTTCATTAAGAAAAAATGGAAGAAAATTAAGATTAAACAACAAAAATTTTCGGGTCGTTACATTTGGCCTTTAAGCCCAATTATGCAATGTTATGATTTCAAAGTACTTATCCCCTTTTCAAAAGCATATATATGTATATGTATTCTTGTGGGATGATGGCTTAGCACCGAGGAATTGGAGGCAGGGTGGACTATCCCCAAGGGTCCATACTCCTTTCCGTCAAACTATGTGCTAAACATAGGTTCATGTTTATGCCTCTTATGAGATGATTATGTTAAGAATGGATCTACCTTTGGCGAGTAGGTCACCTCTTTATCCGTTGTGGGGTAGACGATGGAGTTTAATTTCAAGTTATAGCTCACTTGGTCTTATGTCGGTTGAGGTTCCATCCCCATTATATTTATATGAATAAGCATTCATGCATCATGGATTTTATGGCATATTGATATTGTATCCTTTTTTATATTCTTCTTTCTATATATGTGCCCTTGTCATCTAACATTGGTTTACAAATTTTTCATGTCATATGCATTGTGTGCCCACATACTTAGTACATTCAAACGTACTAACATATACTTTTTTGCCTGTATGATTGAACCATGTAGGGACCGGAGACTACATTTATCCACCTCTTAACGGTTAGCTTGGATCTTTGAGTATCACTTGTGCTGAGTCTTATCTTCCTAGGCCAATAACCACCGTCTATCTAGCTCTTATGTTATATTGATTATGTCTTTACTTTGAGGGTGAGCCCGAGACATGTCGTAGCCCCCGCTCTAATATAGACTAGAGGCATTGTTTGACACTATGGAGTTCTTCGTACGAGTATGTTATGTGTATACTTGAGATGCTATGGTTAAGTATTATGTATGGATGTGATAATTATGCTTATGCTATTATGATATGTTTAATGAGAATGTGCTTATGTGGAAGGTCGTCCCAAGCCCTTTCTTGTCCCCATAGTATGAGTCATACTTACCCTTCCTTTAGAACTTATTTGCTAAATGCTATGTGATTCATGCATATCCCATCCCTGATGACATCTCCATAGCTTGTGTCCAAAGTCCCATAACCCCCTTAGAGTTATGTATTGTTTAATTACGCGCTTCCGAACCAATGAAGTGTAAAATAATTCTAAGAGGCTTGATGGAGGGCTCTCGGATTCTCATTCGCCATGTCACGCCTAGGCCCTTCTTCCGGGTCGTGACACTAGTCCCTAGGTTGTCTAGTGTTCTGTCTGTCTATCCTCAGTTGCCTCTCTTTTGTTAAACCTCTATTTTTGTAATTCGGTCTTGGGTTAGTCTTTGATATGTTTTTGCTATGTCAAGAATGCTAACTTGAAATGAAATGACAACTTGTTTTGATTCTCTTGTCTTGTTCCTGTTCTTTCATTTCTATGTGTTTGCTCGATTATGCTATCTCATGTACCTGGAATTTCCTCATTGTGGTTATTTTCTCAGCTTACTATTTAGCTTTTAATGATGCCAAAAGGGGGAAGATAGCTTAATAGGTCATACATTCAGGGGCACAGGTGTTAAGGGATCCATACATTCAGGGGAACTGTGGATTACAGTTTGTCATCATCAAAACGCGGGAAAATGTTAAGTGATGATATGTGTTATGTGAATATTTTGATGATTAACAAACTGACTCGAGGACCAAGTCACTGATCAGGTTGAAGTTCTTAGTGTGTGTGTGGGATACAACTGTTAAAGCTATGTTGATTGGTGAAATGTCACCTTCATAGTACTGAAGGACCAACGGTCCGTGCGATGCCTCCATTGCAGTATGAAAAGAGCTTGTCCAGGGAACAAACACATCTTTTGGAAACATTATACAATTGAATATTCTTGTTGCTCCATAAGTTCTCTCTTGGCTCCTGGTGTGAAGATACAACTTTGCGTTCGAGGGACCTGATTAAAGATGACTATAGCTTCCTTCTATGTATGTAGTTATGTTGTGCTGTAAACTGTAAGATCACTTCTAGTCTATAAAGGAACGTTGAACATTATTTTCATTCCAGTTTAAGTGTCGTAAACCTCATTGGCTGGTGTGCACCGAGAGATTTTATAGTGTATTAGTCTAACTTCATCTAGGGGGTGAGAGTGTAGACTAGATTGTGGATGTTGTTGCTTATTGCTTGTAACTGGGTTGCAAGTGGAAATGGTGAGAGGGTGAGTCAAATAAATCGTGTGTGTTGTATTTGGCTACTTTGATTATTCATTTAGTGGATTTTGTATTTTGAGAAATCTTGTTGGACAGGTTGTGGTTGTTCCTCCCTTGAGCAAGGAATTTTTCCACGTTAAATTCTGATATTTCATTTTTTATTGTTTGTCTTCTTTTAGTTTCTGCTTATATTGCCTCAAGGGACCTAGTCCCTCACTGTGGTAGACACATATTTACTCAACATAAATTTATACCTATTCCAAACTCATCATGGGAATCTCACAGATTTGATTGGTTATTAGGTAATGATTATAATGTTTGCTAACCATGAGATTTATGTATAGTCGACAGATAATATATTTGTACACCAACTAAATTCACCGTAAAAAATTAGTCTTCAATAAAAGAAAGAACAAAGAAAATTCACTAGAAGCAAATTGATTCAAAATGAAGAGACTCCACAAAAACCTTAAAAGAGAGAAGAAAAGGAGCATAAAAAGGAGCAACTCTAATGTTAGTATGGACGATTACAATAACAACATTACAATAGTATCAATAGAAAAATTGTATTGAAAAAAAAACTCAACTGTGAAAATTTTTGAATGATAAAAAAAAATAAAACAACTCATATTGATCAAAAATTAATTTTTTTGAAAAAAAACTGAAAAGAAGAGAAAAACTAACTAAAAATGACGAATACTAAAAATATATTTGAAACTGATTAAAAAAAACAAGAAAAATATATTATCTAAATTTAGATAAAGAATTGTCAATTTAATCAATCTCTTGGATAAAGGCGTGGAATGATTGTTTTTAAAAAAAAAAACCTATATCACCAACCAAAAAAGGAAAAAGAATAAAGAGCAGCTGCAAACTTTTTTTTGTGGAATTATACTTGAAAGACTTGAGCTTTCGATAGAAACAATAAGTGAAAAGCTCAAATGGAGTCTGAAACTTCTGAGATGGTATGGTATTAGAAATGGCAACGGGGCAGGGCAGTTACGTTGCAGGCTTGGTCTAAACTTGCACTGCACCACGTAGCATCTTTTTCTATTATTCACCTGCCCTGCATAGCAGAAAAACTTACTTTTTAAAGCACAAGTACCCCAAAAAGAATTTCTTTTTTTACCCGAAATCCCAATGACACACCTAAACTTAAAAGAGGGCCCTATTACCCTAAAACTCATTTATTTTATATTTTTGTGCTCTTTTTACAGTCACATGACACCTTGTGTGACTGCACTGTGATGAGGCGTGTGGGAACATTATTGTGGCAGCACTGACTAATAGGCGCTTTAAGTTCCCCCATTTTGGCACCTTTAATAAAGTTGAAATTTGTGATTATTTTAACAAGTTTCAAATTGCAGCAGTTCTTGATCGTACCTTTGCTGCTGCTGTAATTTGATACTAACCCATCCAAAACCACTTCCAAATTGCTCAAAATATTTAATTTGAGCTCCTCTCGATATCCCGCTTCTTTTGAGATATTACCCACCTAAAACAGAAGCCTTTTGTGGCGCCTTGAATATTCAAAATTGAGCTTCCCATAGCTTTAATGGTGGACTGTTGTCACTTACGTTTTCTCAGCTTTAAAATCAAGGGCTATTACATCTTCCAGCTTCAAACGTCTTCACCAAACAGGTTCAATAAAATGAAACCCGGCCTTCAAAAATCCAAAAATCACCAGCCTCCAACTAGAAATTGAAGCTTAAGAGCATCATTGATGGAGGTCACCTTCAAGCTCTCTCAAAATAGTAGCTAAACTCTTTTTCTTCTTATTCTCCAGATTCAAAATCTCATACGCAACAACTATGATTTTTCCCCTCGATTCTAACTCAAACATGTAACCAATAAATAAATCTTCCAAACTCCGTTCAAATCACACGGACTAGATTCGTGGGATGAAATTATTTTATTTTTGATAAAGTAAAAAAGTTTGATAAAGTGGGACCCCTTTTTATAACAAAGGCTATGTCACTTTTCTGGACCAATGTGCCATATCAGCATAAAAGAAGCATCAAAAAATAGAATAAATAAGTTTGCCCCGAGTAATAGGATCATAATTAAGTTTAATGATCGTGTTTAGTGGCACTTGTGATGTAACCAGACGAACACAACTGACAAGCAAACTGGAGAGGATTTACATAGAAATTTCTCTTGGTTATGTCCCCGTAAGAAATGAACATTTGACCTGGCAAAACAGGTTGATGTGGAATTACTTTCAAACCAGTCTATAGGGGTTTAAACTGGTATTAGCACATAAATTTGCCTCGTCATTAAGAACAACTTATTCTCACATTTGTTGATGATTGCAGGTCGCTGTGGAATCATACATTTGTTCAGGGAAACATGGATACTAACTAGCTGATGCAAACTTTTTATTTCAATAGTCAACCAAATGACTACAGGATCATCGGTATTCACCCTTTCGAACCTTATACAAAAGGTTGTTCCTTACTAGCTCTTTCTACCTATGTTGCAGTTGAAGCACCTAAAGAAGAATTTGGCGTCTTTATGATCAGTAATGGAAGCAATTGAAATTGCATCCCTGCTTCTAGTCCAACTCGAGTTGTTTATGCTACGACCAAAAGTTCTCTTGCTAATGGAAGTAAAAGTAGCAAAGTTAGGACTATACTAATATATGCAAATGTATGTAATAGTACTTAATTTTGTTGAAGGAAGTTAAACTTGTTGATAGGAACATAATCATACATGTATATTGAATCCACGAATCTCTTTTTTTTTTTTGTCTTTTTTTTTTTTTTGAGACACCGAGGGCCGAATTTTGACCATGGGTGCCTACTTAGGTAGTCTATTTTTTTTCATGAATAAGAGGTCCTATTCTCTAAATTTTCGAGGAAAAAAAGTTTCACGTTAAAAATACAAATTTTTATTAAAAAATATAATTAACAACTTTTATATCTCTATGAGGTAATGATAAAGTTTGCGTATATTTTTACCCTCTTCAGGTTTCACTTGTGGGATGAGTAAGTTATTGTTGTTGTTGTAATAACTTTATATTCATATCCCTTTGGCTTTATGCCTTAAAAGATCAAGAGTAGTAGCTTCAACCCAATCATCTTTACTTAATGTGAATGTTGATGAAAAATTAAAATAACTTTACATTTGAAAGCTCTAGCATAATAATATCTATCATTTTTAAATCTTAAATACTTTTGTAAGAAAGGTAACTATTTAAATATATTTTTATTAATATTTATATGACATTTAAAATTTAGCATTCATTGATATGAGATATGCATGCAACATGTGTATCCAGAGATTAATATTTAGTGAAAGTGAAAGTTCATAAAGCAAAAAATTAATTAAACTAAAATAAAATCAATTTAAATTATAATATAGAATAGAAGTAAAGACGAATTAATGAAAAAGTTTTTTTTTTCAAAAAAAGGAGTTGAAGCGCTTCCCAGCAAGCAAAAGTGCAAGCTGCCGCCCTTTGTCCTCTTGTTATTTATGGGGCTAAATTTAAATTATATAATATTTCTTGTAGATACACAAACATATATAAAGTTCAAATTCAATAGTTCCACTAAACTTTTCGATTCAATTAAAAAAATATTAATTTAAGTTCATTTGATCGGTCCTAGATTAGAAAAATATCAATTTGAGTTGATTTTTTTTGTTACAGGCTCAATTCATTAAATGGGGTTTAAAGTCCCAAATCTCTGCATGAATTTCTTTTCCTAATCCCGACCTCTTTTATCAAACAAGTTAAGAATAAAGACACCTTAATGTTTGCAATAATTAAGAATCATTAGAATGTGAAGACATACAAAATACCCTTTGAAAACTCTATTTTAAAAGACTCAAATACATAACTCCCAATTTTGGTCCCACAACCCTAGCTACGATATTATTTATGAGTCAAAAAAGAATATTTGGAATTTGAAAATAAAAAAAAGCATATATAAAAAACATAGCTAATAACTAGAGGAATTTTGAACTATTGAAGTGTTGAATTCATAGTACCGCTTCACCCTTAGTTATAGTTGTCACATCCTTCTTTCTTGGGGCAGCGAATACATATTTAAACAATAATCCAAAATTGTACTTTAACTAATCAAAGAGGCCATTTCCAAAAGCTTTATTCACAACTAAGTAAATAAGAAGCAATCATTAAAATTCGACAGGAACAGACTTCAACTCATAAATTTTTAACTTCTTTCACTATTTGATCGCCACAAATTACAAACTTAACCCTCATATTTATTTTATAGTTGATATAACTGGGTTAATTGGATTTGAATAAAATATCTTTCATATATCACTAAAATGAGCAACCTATAACTAGAAAATACAATTAAAAGGCGAGACAAATTGGGAGATGGAAAAAATGAAAAGTATTACATGCTCAGTTAACATTCTACGGATGCCCATCATTCTCTTCTCCAACATTGTTTTTATTAGCACCACTTTCATTTGCAACATTTTCATTAAATTGATCTTCCTTTGGTCAAGTTTAGCCTTTTTAACAACAAACAACTTTAACAAATCCTTAATTTGTCTAACATCAAATTCATTAAACCTTTTTCTTCCCTCAAAAAGTTGGTTGAAGAGGTTCTCTATTTCCTTCTGCTTAACCATTTGCTTCAATTCCCTAATAATTTCTTCTCGACCATTCACTATAGGTTGAAGGTAAGTTTCATGTGTAAATAACTAGTATTGTCTTTGCTTTGCAAGAGTGTACTATTTAAGGACTTAAATTACAAACTATGTCAATAGACTAAAATATTTATAATTTTAAGTTTTTTATTTACATTCATGTCATATTAGATTATTAATATTTTTTCTTTTTTATTTTTCTAAAAAAAAAGATACATATTAATGATCATTTAACAATTATCTGTATTTTTCTTATTTTTATACGTTTTTTAAGATTCATTGTCTCACTTTAATTATTGCATTGATTCCTCCGCCGTCTATATTTAATAATAATTATGATTTGACAATACAATTATTGTATTGTATATTTTCAAAGTTTCCTATTTTGTTTTCCCTTTGTCTTTTTTCTTTTTGCTTAAACTTTATGCATTCCAGAAGTCTCTTCCATTTTCCAAGGCGCCTCTTCATTTTCTAGTAGCAGTTCACTACCATCCATAGACATTCAACTTTGAAACATTTCTTTTTGTTGGATTAATTGTTGCATGCGTTCATCTTTCTTATTTTTCATTATCTTGTGTGTTTCCATTTGATTTTTGTTTTTGTCAACATGTCGATTTCTGGAAAAAAAACTCCTGTACGTAAAAGTCCTAGGTTAAATCGAGAAGCTATTTGTTTGGATAGTAGCCCTATCCAATCATCAAGGCCGAGCTTCAATCTCAATGCACTCACTCCTTCCCCAGTTTGGAAGAACCCAGAAGAGGGACATAATTTGAATTTTATTGTCATTGAATCTTCGAAGAAAAATAATTTTGCCAAAGTTCTATCTAAATCTTTGAAGAAAAAAGTGAGTGAGAAGGTTGATCTACCGCACGGCAGTGATTTTGAGGATGAAATACCAATTGCAAAAAGATTTCGTTTGAATCAGAAATTAAAAGTTGCAGATGTTACATGCAAGGTACTCTTTCTTTTTCTTAAAAAAATTTTTTGGCCTATAACACTAATTTTTCATCATTTTTGTTCTATAAATATTTTTTTCCTTTTTGTAGACTGGTATTAATGCTGTTAATAAAGATAATACCCGAAAAGTCGCAAAATCTAACAAGGGTAGGGGGAAAAGTTTAAAGAAAACTTCAAAAGTATGTAAAATTACTTTTCTCCTTTTTTTGTGTTTGTATTGACAAATATTCTTTGTTGGATTTAGCTGATTAATTTGTTTTATTAAATTTGTTTTTACCAATTTTGTCTATATATTGAACTTAGAGTTTCTTTTTTTTGGTAGTTTTGTTGCTAGATTGTGTGATCCGGTATCTCCCTTTTTTGGTGACACAATTGGTAGACCTGTTTATCTAATTATTTTTTTGGGTGTTAAGTTGTTATTTTTTTATTTATTTATGTGTAGTTTATCTTCTGTGTGTTTTTTTTTTTTGCCTTTTGTTATTATAGTTTTGTTGGTTAATTTTTGAACCAGTTGATCCCTTATTTGGTTACATAAATGGTAAACTTCTCTTCAGACTGTGTTGTTATTTTTTTGGTGACCAAGGTGGACCCTTTTTTGGTGGAATAAATGTTAAACCCTCTTTTTTCCTTTTTATTTTTTTTGTTGGTGTTATTTTTTATTTTTTCCTATGATAGTAGTTTGTTGGTAAATTTGTGACTCAGTGTGTCCCTCAATTGGTTACATAATTGGTAAACCATTTTGTGTTGTATTATTTTGGGTGTTAAGTTGCTTTTTTTTTTTAATGTTTTTTGGGGTGTTAAGTTGTTTTTTTTAAATATTTTTTTGGGTGTTAAGTACATATTTGTTGGTGTTATTTTTTAAATTTTCCTATGATAGTAGTTTGTTGGTAAATTTGTGGCTTAGTCTCTCTCTCAATTGGTTATATAATTGGTAAACCATTTTGTGTTGTATTTTTATGGGTGTTAAGTTGCTTATTTTTTATGTTTTTTTTTAGGTATGGGTAGTTTAGTTGGTGTTATTATTAGGTTTCACCACTATTTTTTTTGGTAAATTATTTCCAGCTAATAGTTATTTTTATATGTTGTGTAGCTGTTAATTTGTTGATTTTTTTAATTGGTTTTATAGTCTGTATATTGTTTGGTGGCACATTTGTCAACCCTTTTTAATTTATTGGAGTTAATATTTCTGTTTTTTTTTATTCTTTGTTATACTTTGTTTGGTCTATTTTCTGTAGTTAACATTTGTTTTACTGTTGTGTTTTTTTAACCGTAGAACTGGTGATACCATACTTAAGTAATAATTCATTTTTAATTTTTGCTCATTTATTTTGTTGTGTTTAGGAGAAAACCAAACTATCTAGATGGTTGTCTTATACAAATGTTGATGTATTTGTTGAGATCACTGAACGATTGACCAAATTGAACATGCTGGATATGTTCAAATAGTCACCATTCAACTATCTTCTTGAATTACCTTGTATCAAAGTCCAATCTCAGCTTATACAGTCTCTGGTGCACCACAAGGTACCTAGTGATCGGAAGGACACGTTCACCTTCAATTTGAATGGCTCACTCATTCATTTTGGTATTTTTGAGTTTAAGGTTGTAACTGAATTTAAATGTGGAACAATGGATGATTTTGTTCATGACCTTGCTGGGCCATCTAAACTTATTGAGAAGTACTTTCCCAAAACCAATCATAGAGGTGTACCGAAGGATGAATTGAGTAGGGTCTTTAGAGACGAAGGATTGATTGAGATAGAGGATGCATTCTATATGTGCATCATTTATTTTATTAGTGATTTTTTACTTTCATCCCCCCTTTCAATACACATGTTCCTGAAGATCATTTTTTATTGGTTGAGTCGGGAAAGTATGTTAACTACCCGTGGGGTTATCTTTCATTTCTTGACTTGAGAGACTGCATAACTTCTCAAATGGTTGAGGATCCTAACAGGGTGTTGTTCTTTGAATTTCCTTTCGCTTTGCAAATATGATTTTACGAATGTTGCAACCAAGTTGATAGATCGGCTGCAGTTTGTCAATTTAATCGGTCTCCACGGTTATTCAATTGAAAAATTCCCAAGAGGAAGATTTTCTATGAACACTTCAAAAAAGAGATGTTTTGAGAATTTGAGAACCAGGTAACATATATATTTTAAAGTTTTAACTTTGTTTTTTGATAATTTTCTAATTGTTTTTGTTATTTTTCAGTACAAGTTTAAGGATTTGTCATTTACGGCTGATGAGTTGGCTGCCATTCGAGCAGAAGAACTGATACTGTCTTATTCCACCAGAGCTTGTCGAAATGTTGAACAACCCCCCGTCCCCTCACCCCCCAATTACCCTTGTGAAAATTTAGAAGATATGCACAGTTCTAACAAGTTTGAACCTGACAAGTTTGAAGCCATTGAGAGGCTTAGAAAGAGATTTTTTTGGTACGTACTAATTGCCCATTAAACTGTATTTTATATATTGTGCATTATCTGACTTTCATTTTATTATGTATTGGTTATAGGTTTGTCAACAATTATCCACCTTAGAGGCTAAGGTTGATTTTCAGTTTAATGAAATGAAGTTGTTTATTCAAGAGGTATTCAAAAAGTTCATGTGTGAGACAACAAATCAACAAAATGTTGATTTAAAAAATGATAATTCGGGATCACCAAAGGTATGATTCACCTACTATTTAACAGTGTTTATAATTTATTTCCACTTTATTTATTAATGTTTATTATTTACATATTAGGGTTTTGATGAAAAGCAAGATAATTCTATGAAAGATGTTAGTGATAACAGTGCTATCCCAAATCAGAATACAACATCACCTACGATTTGATTTTATATATATTTACTTTTTTTGTGTCTTTTTACCATCTTAATTTAGTTGTTGATTTTTCTATGATACATGAGATGATTTTATTTTTGACTATTAATTGATTGTGCTTTTGATTGTTGTTTAAATTGATTTAATAAAGTTGGAATAGTGTTGATTTTAGAATTCTGCCAATTGTTTTATTTTTTTGGATAATTTCTTTGACAGTATGTGTTATTTTTGGATGTTGCTCTCACTGAATTGTCTTTTTTTAAATTCCTTTTCAGTACTAATTTTGTTATTATTGGTGTTATTTTTTGTGCTAATATCCCCTTTTTAGATTGCGGATACTGTTAAACTTGTGACCAGTGAAGGACAACCACTGAATTTACATAATCAGAATGAAGCAGGTAGTGTTAGTCATAACGAACAGGTTGATGACATATTGCTACCAAAGGAAGGACCACCACAAAATTTTCATAATCAGAATGAAGCAAGTGGTTTCATTCATAACAAACAGTGTGATGATGTGTTACCAAATACAGGTAATTTTTTTCATTAAACACCCTTTTAATTATCTTATTAGTTTTTATTGATAATATTATTTTAGGTGATTAATAATTGATTTATTGAATTTATAGTTGAAGCGGGAGGCGTTAGCCATAAGACGCCCACATTTGATGATTTTGAATTACCGAATTTTAGTGAATCTCAAATTGTTGCATTAGAAAATAAGTTGTCATATGTTGCACCAGTGCACCAAGGTAGACTTAAGGTACCTGGGAAGTACGTACAATCCCCGTACACGGACCTTAGTGACACAGTTGGTACTTCAGGAAAAGCCCTTCTCATATTGCAGTTGAAGCATCCCTTTGTTGAACACATTAATTTTGATGTGGACAGGAATCTCAGTGATTCCTTTCAATTGTGGATCAAACAGAGATTATCAAAGAAACATGACAAGTACATATACATATATTTTTATTTTTTTAAGTTATTCAAATGATTACTCAATTACTGTTTTATTTTTTCCAGGAAAGCAAGTGCATTCACAGTTGCATGCAACAAGATCAATTCCCCATTTGACGGGGTTGATAGAGTACAATTCATGGACTGGTTTTATGATATGGTCACAACTGGATGACCATAGGGAGATTCGATAATATAAAATTAAGTTTACTATGTCTTTTCACCTTTTTCTTGATAGTCACATTTATTTTTGACATGGCCTAACTTTTATTAATGTAGCATGTTGATGTTATTATGTATTATCACTGGAAGAAAATGAAGTATGGACCCGGAAATGATGCAAGAATTACTTTTATGGACTCATTTTTCATACGTTGGGTTGAACAAATTCATGATCGTTGGATTAAGAGCATGAAAGATAATCGAGTAGTTACTCCTGATCATGAGGTTGCTCAATACATACGAGGATATAAGATCCATGTGAATACCCCATGGGGGTCGGTTGACTTTGTTTGCATCCCCATAAACATACTTGAAGCATGTCATTGAGTGTTGACTGTCATATGCATCAAAAAAGGATGCATTCATGTATTTAACTCCTTGTGGGGTGTTGGATCAAAGCATTCTGCCGCAGTTATTGGTGTGGTAAAGAAACTTGCACAAATGATTCCATTGTTCTTCATCAACACTGGCTTTTATGGGAAACACAATGATATTGATATGAAGAACCAATTGGAATATATGGATTGTGCTATTGGTGATCAACTGGAATTCTTCATTGCTGACAACACTCCACAACAAGGCGCAGATTTGAAGTAAGTTATTTTTTATATTTATTTATTTTAAAATCAATTTATCTCATTTTTTCAATTAATGTTAGCATATTCATTTACTGTGTTTTATCATTTTGTTTTCATGTTTTACGCTTCATTTTTTCTGTAATACCTACATCTAATATCCTGTCTAACTTTTTCCATAGTAATTGTGGTGTTTTTATTTGTGTATTCGCTGAATACATTTCCTAAGGCCACTTAGATATTTCTTCTTGTTTTATAGATCCCGAACTATTCCGTTTGAGGTACGGTGCATTGCTGTGGGAATATGGAACGAGAAAGATTGAGGCTGATGCAGTTAGTGATAGTGAGGTGACAGGAAATGTTGTTAGTAGATTGGGCGCACCGACAATTGCAAGGGGATACATTCATGTCAGCGAAAACGTGTTTGAGTCAAAGTTGTTACCCAAAAAAGAAGAAGTAGACTTTATGATCTGTTATTCTAATTTTCAGACCTTTTTACCCCATATTTCTTTTGTTTTTCTGTTAAGACTTTGATCAAACTTTTGTTCCTTTTTTGGTTTGTGTAGTTATCCTTTTTTGTGGTCTGATTGTTGTGTAGTTTTTAAAAAAGTTTTGGATCAATCACTATATGGTGAATTCTATATTTAACTTGTGTTTGATCTTCTTGTCATTATGATTTATATCTCTGAAAATCTGGGTTCAATTATATTTATACAAAATTCTTACCATAAATTAAACCAAAATAACATCAACTAAAAATTACTGCTTAACTCAACTTGAAAAAATTAACATTGTACCAATAAGTATTTCAAAAAATATATCAACATCCAGAATCTATACGCAAAACAAATGGACCATTAAATATATCAAAATAACAATCAATATCAAGATTGTGTAAAAAAAATATTATTTATCATAATTTAATCATTTGTACAACCAATCATTTTTCTTACAAGGCTGTCTGTGTTCAACCAACATTATAATCAATCTCCCTTTTCACTTTTGTTTTGATAGGGTACAATTATACCATTAAGTATCTCTAAATAAGTATCCATATTTCAGAACGTGTACTAAAAATTAATATATTACCATAATTTAACCAACAATATAAACAAACTTTTTTATACAATTTTTATTACCATAATTTAAGCATTTGTACAACCAACCATTTTTCTTACAAGATTGTCTGTGTTCAACCAACATTATAATAAATCTCCCTTTCCACTTTTGTTTTAATAGGGTACAATTATACCATTAAGTATCTCTAAATAAGTATCCACATTTCAGAACGTGTACTAAAAACTAATATATTATCATAATTTAACCAACAATATAAATAATTTGTTTATACAAAGTTTGTTTCTGTACAACCAACATCACAATCAGATTATGGCAAAAAAAACATCATTAATAAAAACTTCATGATCTAATAACTAATCAGATTCTCTAAAATTTCTTGTTCCCACAGTTTCTAGTGACAAAAAACAGAGTTATACCATTAACTAATCGGAACACAAAAAAATAACAACTTACACTATTTTCTTGAAAAAAAATCACTATGAAGTCAACCAAAATAAAATCAACTAAATTTGGCAATAAGATCCACCATTACAGAAGAACCAATTTGTAAACAGAACCATCTTTAACCCAATATTTTGCTACCTTGAGAATGAGTGCAAGTCTTTTTATTATGACCGTTTGACCCACACTTACAACGGGTAATTTTGCTTTTTTTTGAATTTCACTTCAGTAATTTCCTTCTTTCGATCATAATTTGATGGTCTTCCCGGTCCTCTTCTTACATCTGGTGGCAGAACAGTCTCACATAACACATCTTCTGAAATAACCCAAGAGCTTTCGCATGGAAATGGATCAATTGGTATTGCATATGCATCCTTGAAAATTTTACTACTATAATTAATTGAACAGTAATCCTCAACATACTTATGTCTGTATCCAATAGCTGCGATTGCATGCCCACAAGAAATTTTATCATGTTGAAACCTTCCGCAAGAACACATTCTTCTATTTAAACAAACTTTGAACCTCTTTGCACCATCCGTGACAGTATAAAAAAAATTCGTTGATGCTCTCACCTTAAAATAAAGAAATTATTTTTTTAAACATAAACATCGATAAGTGCTTTATTTATTGATAATTAAACTCATACTGTCATTCGATGAGACAATCGTTCATTGTCTAGCAACATCTGATTGTATTTCTTTGTTAACATTGTTGTAGTCTCCCTCCCCTCTTGGTTGTGTTTCTCATTCCAAGTTTCAATGGTTTTTCTCATGTACTCTAGCATAGGTACTACAGGGAGTCTCCGCCCGGGAAAAATTATATTATTGATTAATTCGGCAATATTACTTGTCAGTGTTCATGTCCTTTTTACAACTGAGTATGCGCGAGACCACTTCTCAAAATCAACCTTTATCAAAATTGCATGACATTTTGGACTTAAATCCTTCATTCGACTCATCAAATCCTCAAACTCCTCAATTATGTATGCCTTTGCTAAGCAGAAAAATAATTTTCTAACCTCCTCGGTATTATTGTTTGTCTTTTTCAGCGCGTTCGTCCACAAATGATAAATGCAAGCGTAGTGTTGGAACCCCGAATAAACAGATGCAATGAAATTCCAGATGCTTTTGTTCCTATCTGAAACAAAGCACATACCGTCTCTATCACCGAATGCTAATTTGAAACATTGGAAGAATCAATTTCACGATTTATCATTCTCAGAATCAAAAACACTATATGTTAGAGGCAATATATGGCCTACATTTAAATAGAACCAGTTAATAAACTATTCATGATATCAATTTAATAAATTTTTTACAAAGTTAAAAAAACTCACCACCGGGATCCAATGTGCTAGCAATCAACATTGTCCCTTCATATGGTGATCTTATATGTGTTCCATCAACGACCACTATTGACCTACAATACTCCCAGCCTCTTATGCATGCATCCAGTGCTATGAATGTATACCAAAATCGCCCTTATTTTATTTTTCTTAAATCCACTATAGTACCTGGATATGTATTTTTCAATATATATAAATATATTGGTAGTTTCCCATAAGACTTAGCTGGATTCCCTCATAGAATATTAAATGTCTTTTGCCTACCCCTCCAAGCTTGCATATAACTTAATGTAATCCCATGTCCCCTTTTCATGTCTGTTCTGATTTCACTTGGTGTATAATTGATTTTGGGATCACTACATTTTGCTATCAACTTTTCACCAAGCACACTACTTTTACATTGACGTTTCGACATCAGTCTATCCTTCACTGGGCATGTATGTGTATCACAAAATTTACGAACTTTGAACAATCCAAAATTACTCAAACATGAAGATTTAAACAACCAAGTGCAGTCATTTGTTGGGCACTTCAAATTGTAACTGTAATAGTACATGTCAGTAACCAAACTACCCAACCATTTTTAAAAAAAAAATAAAAAAACAACCAAATCAAAACCAAACAACTATACATATTACATTTTAACCAGTAACAATTTTACAAAGTTTTCAAACTAACCATGTCAACCAACAAATTACCAACAATTTATCCAATTTTCTCACAAACAGATTTGATTTTAAAAAAACAACCAAAAGTGACACCAAAGGACTAGACATAAAAAACAAATTTATAAGTCACATTGGTATAAAGTTTTAATACCGATCAATACATACACATATACAACCAATATTTTTATGCCATAATAATGTTAACAAATAAATTTACCAAGTTGTAATCCAACCTTCCCACAAACTTAAAGAAAACTTCAAATCAACAGCCAAATATAAAACCAAACATCTGGACATACTAAATTTGATATCAAAATATAAAAAATAGTTAAATCAAATATTTTATTTCATAACCAAATAAACAATCAAAATAAAACCTAAAAAATAACCAAACAACTGTACAAACAGAAAACGAAACACTCAATTCCCATTATCAATTAACTAAAAAAAAAGGTACATACCTTGTATGTCTTGACCTTATAACTATGAATTGAAATCCCCTCAACAATGCATACCGTCTCATGACTTCTACAAAAATGCTTTTGCTTTTGTAAATTTGATTAACCATAACGTTATCATTTTGAGTGTTGTGGATTACCTCTACATCTTCGTTGTCTTCATTCATTACTGATTCAATTTCTGCCAAACACATTGCATCTGTAATGGTATACGATTGAGTGTTAGATTGGACAACCCCTTCGTACAAAATTATTTTCATAGCTCTATCGACACACGTTATACACAATGGATACTTGGAGAAGAAGTCCACATTAAATGTTATTATTTTCAGCTAACAAATTTAGTACCAACCAAATTATAATCAACTAATACTGAACCAATTAAATTACCAAAAAAAATCAATTACGGTACCAAAGAAGCACTCAACATTAAATAGAAAAAGTATTTTACCAATTGTTTAACCAAACAAGGGACAAATTGGCTCAATAATTTAAAAAACAAAAAAAATCTTTAAAAACGCATTAACAAAACACCAAATAAACTACACAAACCTAAAAACTATTAAATGGAAAAAGATTAGTGTCACGACCCAAGCCTAGAGCCTAGACATGACATGGCGAATGAGGAGCCCGAAGAAAACCCCAAACAAGCCTCTCAAACTTATCATCACACTTCATCGGTCGCGGAAGTACATTCAACATTAAAAAAATTGGGAATTAGGGACTAAGGGAAACCATTTCAAAATAACATCATAGAATAAGAATCAAGCTCATTTACAAAATACTTGTCCAACATACACCTCTATACACATAGATAGAACAGGGGCCATGGCATACTACCGACTCCCCTCATAGTCAAAATACAATTACAAGCTAAAGTCTCAAAACATAGGAGTAGGAAACATAACA
>JBCEWC010010833.1:0-17275 GCA_038996855.1 Solanum aculeatissimum
GGTTTGGTAGTAAAGAGGATCTCCCTCTTATATATATATAATATATATATATATATATATATATATATATATATATTTAATAACAACAAAATTTAAAATCAGAAAGCTAATCCTCCTTTCCAATTTCTATGAAATCTTTTTATAAAAAAGAATTTCTATGATATCACTTGACATTGAAAAAAAACTGTTAAATTTGTGGTTTAAAATAAATTTTAGATATTTTTATGAATATAAATTATTTTATTTATAACAATAATAACATATTCAGTGAAACCCCATAAAGTGGGGTATGAAAAGGCTAGAGCGTACACGAACCTTAATAAATTATTTTATTAAGAATAACAAAAACTTAAAATTAAATTACTTCAAATTATAAAAATATGGCATTCTTTTTTTAGACAAACTAAATTAGAAAAAAGTGTTACATAACTGAGATATAGAAAGTAAGTATCCACTCTATCCCATTTTAGTTGTTATGATAAGCTTTGACATAATCCTTAAGAAAAAAAATTAATTAAAAGTATTATTGACTAATATATTCCTTATAAATAATTAGACTTTTATCTATATATATCCCTTATAATTCTAAAATAATTAATGATAAGGACAAAAATTAAAAAATGATAATTAATTTTCTTTTGATTATTTAAATTAATAACTATTTTTTAATATGTCTAGACAACTAAAATGAATGAATGGAGTAACATGAAAATATTAAACAAAGAAAGAGCAAGCGGAGGAGAAAGCAACAAAACAACTTTTAAAAAACCATACTTCCTTCCAATTAAATGTCTTAATTTGGTTAGACACAAAATTTAAAAATAATGAGGCACTTTCAAATTTTGTAATTTTAAATTTATTATGTAAAATATTTAAATTAAAAATCTTACTACATGTAAATATATCTTTTTAATAATAGATTAAGAAAATAAAACACTTAAATTAGTAGGAAGGGATTGGAAGATGAGAAGAGCCGCAAGTAATTTTATGCCAATCAAACTTAAATTAAAGGGCCAAAAAAAAAGTAGTAAAACGTGACATCAAGACTTGGTGCAATAATAAACACAATCAACATATTAATCAAAGGTTGTCCCCACTCCTTTATTTGTCTCTTATTCTGCTAATTAGGCAGCCTTTTTCCAAACGCAACCTGCCAAAATACAGTAAAATTAATTTGAATTTTAAAGTTTCAAGAATTGAAAGTTAAATTATAAATTAATTAATCATAATAATAACAGCGACCCATTATGATGACAATGATATACGTTTTGATTCTTTACAAATGCACCTATTTATTTCTTCAAAAATATCCTCTTACTCTCTTGCTTTTTATCTTCTCCCTCACACTCAAAGTTGTGAGCTTTACACTCCACTGTATTTTGAAAAAAAGACTGTCAGTTTTACTTTTTAGGTTCAATCTTCATTTTCTGTAAGCTATTCCATCTGCATTTTACATTTTTTAACAAACCCAGAAAGAGTATCACGAGTTGATGCATATAGAGTTTTTCTTCTTTTTGAAATTTGACTTGTTGTAAGTGTGTGCATTGACTTGTTGGAACATGGGGTTTCCTTGTCGGTGGTCCTTTTGCCCAATTTTGGAATTCTTTAAATGGTAGATCTAATTCTTCATTGTTTTAGCTCAATTCTTGGTTTACTCACCTTTCACACTTTTGATTTGACTTGTGTCTAGTTGTTGGTGTTAGAGAATTTTATTTTGCTTTGCTTGTTTAACAAAGATTTTGGGCAATCTTGCTTAAATTTTATCTTGATTTGGTAGTTATTTTGTGTTATTCTTGGTCTAAGTGTTTGTTTCTTTCTTTCATCAATCAAATACATACCTAATGCAGACAATGAATTTTCCATCAGGAGCATCCTATTATAGGAAAATTGCAATTTAGTGTTGTTTTTCAAGGTTGAGTATTTTTGAGAGATCAAGATGGAGGGAGGTGTGGATGCTGATGTCTTGTTGGAGTATGTTGAATTTCAGATTTTTCCAAGCCAGGGCAGGTTAGACTTTTGTTTTCTGTTCAACTGAATTCATTCGTGTTGCGATCTCATAGTTCTCGCAATGGCTTCTTTAAGAGGTTTGATCAATCTTCGACTCATTGTATTTTTTGGTCAAAATGAAGTGGATTATATTTTTAAGACTGACAATTCATTGACCAAGTGCTACCACTTTGTGTTTGTATATAGTTACGGTAGTAATTTCACAATGATTAATGAATTCAACATGGATTCTACTTTGGATAACAAATGAGCTTGTTCAACAATTTGTTATTTCTTCTTGACATAGGTACGAGACATGTATGTGCTATGGTGACAAGGTAGAGGCAGCATCCTCGGGGTTTCTGGAGCAATTAGTACTGCATTCTCCCAAAATCAAATCATTGCACTCCAAAGGATCAGATTCCATCTTCAAATTTAAGCCTCTGGGAAATCTTAATGATGCCAAATGGTTTATGAAATCCACTTTAATCAGGTATGTTCAGACAGCATTTGCTTCAACCTATTACTTTATTAGTTCTACTAAGTGTTCATATTCTCACACCGCAATTCCTTCTTTGTTGCTCCAGGTTTCTTCGCATTATCAGTTCTTCAAATATAATTAATGTGGCCAAGGCAATGGTAAATGAAATATCACAGCTTGAAGATGCTCGAAAGTTTCATCTTTCTTTATACTCCAAGGTGATTTGTTTTTTTTTAACATCCTTTTTACCTCATCAATTATTTCATTGAAACATGTGGCTAGCAGAATACTAAGCTCGTTTACTCTTTTAGGGTCCTCAAGATCATACTGGGAGTGGGGAAACAGGTTAGTTATACTATTCTGTGCTTGGCAATATGTCCTATTCTGCCTCTGCGATCTTTCTTCATAGTATGTTTGTCAAAAGAAAGAGGGACTGCAGAGCTAGTGATATCCTACCCTTTTTTTCCAGCAGATGTCAGCTACTCAAATTGTGCGGCAACAATAGTTGATGTAATTCGACCTCTCCTTCTTAGTGAATCATCTTCTTTATTTCACAGAGATGATTGCTTATATATGATTTGAAGCTAATATGATTACTGATTTCTATCAGGATGATGATAACCCTTCTTCATCAGATGCATCCAAGTCTGTCCTTGAGACTCTTTAAAAGTTTAAATTATGTAGTTATTCTATCAGCTCCTAAAATTCTCATTTAAACAGGAATGAATTGTTGCGAGCAATGGACTTGAGGCTCACTGCATTAACAGAGGAATTAGCTGCTGTTTTTGACCAAGCTGTTGGCACCAAATGCTCTTTTGAGGATATCACTAACATAGAAAAGTTCTCTTATTATTTTGGAGCTGTTGAGTTAAGGTAAGCTAATGGACTGAAAAGGCGACTGAAGCCAGAAGGGTTATGTTTTACATATAACAAGACATGTAGTAATTCCTATGTCCTATTTCTGAAAACTTTTAATTTGCATACCTTTTTGAGTGATAATATTATAATGGAAGCCACATTTACCCTTTGGTTCAGTTTTAATTACCAGAACTTAGTAGTAAAATAATAGAGTAGTAGCAAATTTGAAAGTGGTATGGAAGGGGTTATTTTCAAGTTGTCAATGTGTTGATTAGAGGTCTTCCTGACCTGTTCTAGTGGACACAGAGTCATTTGGTTGAGAGGAGAGACTTGAATTCTGGATTTTGACACTATTATGACTGCTCCCTTTGTTGAATTGAGGTGACTTAGCTACCCTTGTTCATACTAGGAAATTCCATCTTGAATGCCTTAGTGCTTCTTAGTTTTACCAGTTCAGATTGGAGCTTTTTTCTGCACAAGTGTTCGGTATGGAGTGATTGCAAAAATTCTTAGTCCAAATTCTTTTGAACAATATTGTGGGAGAGGGGGAATCATTCACTTTCTTGGGGCAATAGGACTTCGGAAACTAAAAACTTCTTAGTATTGGATGTATTTCTTTCATATGTAGTTTAACATGTAAATATGCTCCTTCTACCTATCAGTGATATGAGCTAAATCTTCTAGAACCGAGATATGTGGAACTGGTAATGACCAAGGATGTGCTGTCTATTTTAGGAACTGTCTGCAGAAGTTTGTTGCATCAAGGCAGGAGAACACAAATGGTGATTCTCTTGGTAAAGAGCCATCTCTCTCTAAAAACGATGTCAGTAATGACAAAGCTGTTCCAGTAGGGAGTACTTCTAACATATCCAGACCACAACATTCAGGTATAGCTGTGAAATATAGTGCTTCGCCTGCGAAAGCTGCTCAGCTTGAGAGGCAAAGTTCATCAGCAAGTGAGGAATCATCTGTGACAAGTGAGGAGGAACAACCATCGGTGGAAAGGAGTCGGACATTTATAAGATCTGCATCACCAAGGAGGTCTGCATCTCCAATGCGAAGAGTCCAAATTGGGCGCTCTGGATCACGGCGATCCACTGCTTTAACAATAAAGAGTCTGAATTTCTTTCCTGCCAGAGAAAGGTCAGTCTCTCATAGAGATGAATCTGCAAGCGATTGTGATGAGGAAGGATGTGAGCAAACCTCAAAAAAATCAGAGAACAGTGTACAAAGAATGAGCGTGCAGGATGCAATTCACCTTTTTGAAAACAAACAGAGAGGTCAAATAGTAGATTTTCAGAAGACAAAGTCAGTATTGAATGTCTCAGTTGCTAATAAGGCGGTATTGAGAAGATGGAGTTCAGGGGTGGGTGAAAGTACTAATCCAGTAAATGTTGCTTCTGGTGATCAGGCTTCCCTGGCAGCCAATAAATTGGAAGATCAAGAATCTGGGAGTGCCTTACAAATGAAGCCAGCGTCTTATCCTTCTCCCGAAATCTATGATGCTGAGGCTGTTGACAATGATTGCAAATCAAACTTACCCGAAGAAAGAGCATCTAGTCCAGAGGACTTGAGAAAGGAATCTCTCCCTAACCATGGTGAAGAAACAGACCAGAAATTAAATGCCTCGGTCGAATGGACTCAAAAAAAGGAAGCAGAACTAAACCAATTACTGACGAGAATGATGGAAACCAAACCTACCAAATATCAGAACTTGGCACCTGGTGATAGCAAACTCCAACGTCTTCCTAATGAGCGTAAAGGTGGTTCCTATGATCATTACAAAGAAAAGAGGGATGAGAAACTTCGTGGTGAAACTACCAGGAAGCAAGCAGAGAAGGGAAGGCAATTTAAAGCACTGCAACAAATTCTTGATGAGAGAAAAGCTGAGATGGTCTCAAGAAAAACAAGTAATGATAATAAAAAATCAACTATAAAGAGAACACAGAAAGCAGTGAAGGACTTACCTGAATCTGCCAATCCCAGAAGTGGAACTCCAAATCCAGCAGTTGTAAAGAAAGTTCCATTGAAAACACCACCATTGCCAGCTACCCGCAAGTCATGGCCATCTGCACCTTCACCAAGGGCTGCAGGGATATCACCTGCTAAAACTCCAGGTACTACTCCTACCCGTAGAATATCCCAGCCAGCGCGAGCCGCTCCTAGGTCAAGCCAAAAGGTTGAGAAATTACAACCAAAGACCATGAGATCAACTGAGAATGGTGCCAAAAGAACTGTTAAAGGTGTAAGTGAAAAGAAGTTAGAAACTATGACAAAAACTAGCAAACCTAGAAGATCCAAAGTTCAGCCTGCATCTGAAGATTCTGCTTTCTCAGCCAAACCTAAGCTCAGCAAGGTAACAAAGAAAAGTAGTGTGGTGCCTCTGGAATCAAAGGAGCCAAAGCCTTTTCTTCGTAAGGGCTCAGGCACTGGATCTGCTCCTAGCTCTGGTCTTGGTCCAGTGATAATGGTTAAAGTTTCATCTCAGCCTGAAGAGTGTGCGACGGATTCTATAGATCTGGTTCAAATGGAAGAGAAGGAGATGATTTCTGTTTCCTTTGATCCTGTTAATCCTGTTAATCAAGTGCAGGATAGGGGTCTTCAAGATTTAAAAGTCCACAAGGATAAAGACTCTGAAGCTCAGGCAAAGAGCCCCCAGAAATGTGAAAATGTAGAAAGTTTAGATATGGTCGCTCCAAATGACACTGATGGTTTTGGAAGGATTGAAGATTCTACCCCAAAAGAAGAGGTCGAAGGAGAACCAAACATCTCACCTAGTGTCTGGGTGGAAATAGAGGAGCTTGAGGATCAGTCTTTTCCAAGTAATGGTGATTTCTGTAATAATGAGTCTCTGGTTGATGTTGCACCTGTAAGAGTCTCAAGTCCACGAGTTCGTCATTCACTTTCTCAAATGCTGCTTGAAGACAACGGTGAAACAGATGTTATTGATTGGGGTAGTACTGAGAATCCACCAACCATGATCTATCAGAAGGATGAACCTAAAGGTTTAAAGAGGCTTCTGAAGTTTGCTCGAAAAAGTAAGACTGATGCAAATTCAACTGGTTTTTCAAGCCCCCTTGTCTTTTCTGAAGGAGAGGATGATCCAGAGGATTCTAAAGTTCTTACTAGGAGAAGCTCTGACAATCTATTGAGGAAGGCTACACTTCATGCAAAAAATGCTGGGCAGAAAAAATCGTCATCAGCTGAAGTCTACGAGCTATCTGGTATTTATTCTTGCTTCACATCAAGCATTCTAATTTTCCATTTTAATCACTGTTTAAGTTTGTTAATTTTACTCATTTCATATATGCAAGTGTGTTAAATTGCTTTCTGATGGACTTTGGTTCATTATTGTTATGGATTCTGGACATTTCTTTCTGTTTGCAGCACCAACTAGTATAGGCAAACTTGCTGCTAAGAAATTGCAAGGACATATGTCAGCGTCAGCGACTACAACAAAAGGTTACTATGTTTTTTTTTGCCAATTCTACTTTGACTTACTTTCTTGCGATAAACTTGTGATGAGTAATGTTAGTTTCCTTAACGTTGTGGTGCTTTTTATGTTTCAGCAACAAGATCATTCTTCTCCCTTTCAGCATTCAAAGGAAGCAAACAACATGATGCCAAGCTTCGATGAGAAACATGCTTTAGTATAGGGGGATAAAATGTTGTAGCTTGTCATTTTTTTTTAAAAAAATCGTTAAAATCTTCCTCTGTGGGTTACAGAACAGCGGCTAGAGCAGCAGCCGCGGTTCTTTAGAGATACCACCAAGTGAATAATTTGTACCTATTATTAAAGAAAATAATTATTTGTTCTTAGGAAGACTGTTTACTGTTTAGTGGCAAAGAGACCATAAAGCATAATAGTGCCATTTACCATTTCATCTCATTAGTATCGAGCCACTACTGGATTCCTTTCGTATGAAAAATGAAAACAGGAATGTTCATCTTCATATTAAAAAAAAAAAACCCAAATTAACTACAATATACATCCAAGAAAAATGCAACCTACGGTAATTGGTCTTTTATTGATAGTCTCCCTCTTTTGAAAATGAGTAGAATTCGATTTTATTATGCCCCAAATCAAATTTCATCTTCCTTAAAAATCAACCAAAATTGCGGATATAGGGATGGTAATGGGCGGGTGCGGGGCAATACCCGCATAAACCCGCAAGGATTTTACCCGCTCCGCCCCGCATAATATAATATTTTATTTTTTACCCTCCCCGCTCCGCATTAACCCGCCCCACAAAACTTTTAAATATTTTCTCGGAGGCTATAAGTTGAATAAATTTTTATCGCACCATTCTTCTATTAATCTAATGCGGACTCTGATTCACTCATAACACATTTGTTAATTATGGACAGTGGATATAAAGTTTTTAATAGATTAACCTTAATAATTGAAATATACAAATAATTTCACAATTTTCTTCTCCTATCGGAACTTCTACATTCAAACTACAGAGAATATATACAAGTAAAGTACCCATTTCCAGAACATACGAAAAGAAAAAATGAAATCCTTAAACATCACCTGGTAAAATGTCGTCGTATTAAAAGACCCAGAAAGGGATAATGGAGCTAAATTTGTTACTGTGCAACAGTATTGAATGAATTTTTGAACATCAAATGAAATCGAGTAGAGTCCATAACTAAATGGGAACTCAAATTAGTTAAATCCTTTCTGTAGTACTAAAACATACTAATACAACAATGTTCAAGGTTCCACTCTAATAAACAATTGAGCAATGCACCACACAAAGTATCCTTATCATGAGGAGTAGGAACATAAACAAACCTCAAAATATGATTTTGAAGCCTCCACGAGTCGTCAATAAAATGACATGAAATAGCTATGAATCCTTTTTTATTATTATCTGAAGTCCACATATCAGTTGTTAGTGCAATTCTACTTGTGAGTGGTTCCAATAATTTGGACGTTTTAGATTTCAAATTGTCAAAAATCTTCAAAATATTATTCTTGATTGTGTTTCTTGACACCATTTTGAATAAAGGTTGGAGACTAGATACAAACTTTCTAAATCCCACATGATCAACAATGAACAGTGGATATTCATGCAAAATAATGGCATAAGCAAGCTCTCTGCGTGATATATCTTGATCAAAGTAATGTGGTGTACTACCATCAGTTGTCCCTGAACCATCCTCAATTTCCAAATTACTTGGCTTTTAGCGACATCTACAAATATGATCAAACATAGATATTGTCCCACAATTTCGAGTTGATTTTATACGAGTACCACAATACTTACATACACTAAAGCGGACATCATCAACCTTCACTGGTTTAAAATATCGCCAAGCTTTAGAAGTAAATCTTCGTTGCTCAATTTCAATAACTTCATTAGTAGCTTCATTTGCTTGTGAAGGCATTTGATCATCGTTCTCAATAGGAACAACACTAGAAGATGAACACGTTTGATTTTGTTCGTCTTGAAATTCCATAATTTTCTATAAGAAAATCAACAAAATGTTAGAACAATGTAGTTTTTCTGCATTGTAACATTTAACAAGGACACTTCATTATTTTCTTGAATAGCATTAGAATTATCAGAAACTTTTTCATTTGTGTTCTTGAATTCCTGAAAATCACCCCCTTTGCATACTAGTTGTATTACAAAATCTTTTTCAGTATTGTGCACTTAATTTATGTCTAGTTAGGATTTGTAGTCATACAAGTATAAGAACAAGTTCATTTCTAGTTTTTTAATGGCATACTAGAAATGGCAAGCACATCACTCACAGGAATTTCATCAAACACATTCTCTACACATCCTTTTATAATGGCAGTTCAAGAAACCACATCTTTCATAGGAATTTCATCAAACACATCAGACGCATAAATCATAACCTCACATTTCGAGTATATATAAACCAACGAACATCCAACAACGCTATTATCATAAAAAAGATTCAATTTTAACACCAAATCATGAACTACAGATTTCAAATAAAAAAAATGAGTGCAGTTTGATTTTGTAGAAGAAGAAATGCAAATAAAAAAAAATGTATGCAAATTGCAATAGAGCATGACCGAATATGGAGAGATGCAGAAAACTTCTGTCAAAAGAAATCTGTTCTTCTAGCTTCTGCTATGGAGTTGTCGAAAGAGATTTGCTCTTCTAGCACAAACACGATCTTCTAGCTTCTGCTATGGCGACTAGCGAGCCCTAATTTTGGAAGAGGTCAGAGAAGAAGCTCTAATTTTGTACGAGAAGTTCAAAAAAAAAAAAAACCTAACCCGCACCTGCCCCTGCCCTGCCCTGCGTATTCTTTAAAAAAATAATTTGTACCCGCCCTGCCCCGTAAAAATATTAACCCCCACTTTCCCACAAATATAATAACCCGCCCCGCAATCGACCCGCCCATTACCATCCCTGTGTGGATATCATATTAATCCAAATCTGATTATTATGTTTTGTAATATAATGCTATATTTGATAAACATTAAAACGTATCTTTATATTTTATAGTTTAAGATCTTAATTATTTATGTCATGTGATTTTCCCTTAGTTAACACTCTATTTCTCCCAATTTATGTACTTATTCTATTTCATATTTACTGAATTTATAAGACAATATACACATTAAGAAAAATATCAAAGATATCATTTGAACCATAATTTTCATTATTGTCCTGTGAAATCATAAATATAACTTTATAAGTAAAGTAATTTATCTCCTAAAAAAAATATAAAACTTCAATATTTGAAAAAATAAATATGAAAATATTTTGAACATCCATCTTCCATGGAGAAGGATTCTCTCCATTTTTCTCAAGTTCCTATCTTGATAGACAACACATGACATAAGTTAGATTTAATAGCTAAGATTTAACTGTCAAGTTTTAGTTATTAAATTTAACTAATGCATGTGTCATCCATCAAGATAAGAATTTAGGAAAAATGAAGAGAGAGAAAATGGAGAAGAGTCTCCTCCTTGAATTTTGAACAATTTAATTATTTAAAACAATAAAAAATATTTCCAAAAATCACTTAATATGGAATTAGGGGTGTTCATGGTTTAGTTTGGATAGGTTATTGGTTAAAATCATAATCAAACCAATTTAGTCAATTTTTAAATTTCTAAAACCAAACCAAAAAGAATAATCATCGATTTGGTTATTGTTGGTTTGGTTTGATTTTGTTTGTTTTTTTTTTGTTCTTTTTTCGGTTTGAAAGTAATAAGTTTATTGAGGGCATACACATTTCAATGGACACAGATGTCTAGTACATGAACAATTCACAAAAAGTTACTCTAAATTTAATTAATCAATATTACTAGAGTCATTATTACACAAACAAAGTAATTTAATTAAGCAATACTAAAGTTATTATATACGAACAAAGTGATTTGGTTAAGATCAAATTTTTATAGAAAAAAAAATCCCCAAGCTCAACAATCAAATAACTATCCGGGGAGGGGTACAAGAAAATTATATACCAAAACACTACCAAGAGAATTTTCAAATATATATGGTAAAGTTAAAGATTTAAATCAATTCAAATCTAACAAATTTTTTATATATTATTTATGAACTCTATATAAATAATTATAAAATTTATATATATAATTATTCGGTTTGGTTATTTTTGTATTTTTTTGTAGTAAAATCAAAATCAAACCAAATAGCATCAGTTTTCAAAATTTGAAAATCAAACCAAATCAAATATCAAATTTTTAGATCGATTTGATTTGGATTATGGTTTGATTTTTTTATTTTTTAACTATAACCATAAACAATCCTATATGAAATAGAGGGAGTATTATACTTTTCCTTCTAGTCGATCTTAAAAAAAGGACACATTTTTATATTTAATAATAATTTAATTGACTATTTTACCTTTAACAAAGTACTTATATCCGCACAAATATCTCCATTCGATATAAGTTATAAATTTTAAAAGTTTTTAAAAAAAATAATAATTTCGTGCTAACTCAAATCGGCTCTAGTTGGGCCTGGTGATATGATCCAGATATCAGAATAATCGAAAGCCCATTATAGTGCCTCATTTCAAACTAGCAGCTTAAACCGGTTAACCCACTTCCGATTTCAATTCCCCAATCTCTGATTGGATTCTGCAATCGCCTCTGATCTCTGTTTTCTAATCCAGTGACAATGTTCTGACACAGTTCACGATTTCTTTCTCGAGCCTCCACGATGAGGTGGCGTCGCCCATTTTCGACCGATCTACCCGCAGAAGCCGCTAAAGACTCAAACTTCGTAGAGGCATGGAGGAAAACAATTCCCAATGTTGAACCGCCTAGCACTCCCTCCGCGTTCATGGCTACAAGGCCCGCAACTCCATCAACCATTCCCTCCAAGCTCACTGTCAACTTTGTCCTTCCTTACTCTTCTGAACTTTCTGACAAAGAGGTATATATACATATATACTAAGGTCGATTAAATTTTAATATGATTTTTTAACATTTTAAATTATTAATTATTGTGAATTATAGTATTTTTTCACATAAATTTTAAATAAAAAATGTTATTCCTCTTGTCCCAGTTCATAAATTTTAAAAGTCAACGACAGTTGTCTGTTTAAGCAAGGCCTGTCGTCCAACATTTGTCTGCATCTTAGTCTCTTTTACGTAGTGTCCTAATCAAATAATACATGTTATTTCTTTCGTCCCCTTTTATGTGACGCCGATAAATTAATTTAAATAATCAATTAAATTTTGTATTTGTTTTTAAAAAGTTTCAAGTTGCCAAATATCATGATTTATAGTATTTGTTGACATCCCGAAGGCGCAACGTCGTGGCAACTCACAAAAAATAATTAAATTAAAGAATTTTTAGAAAAAATTTAATTTTAGAGTCGCCACCTAATTTTAAGGATAATTAGGAAACCAATTAATATTTACAAAAATAGCCTGCGAACCAAAAATTCTGAGTAAGGGTTCAAGTCATTCCGAAGGGAAGGTATTAGCACCCTTCAGAATCCACAACTGTGGGTCCTGGCTGAACTCATATTTTTTCAAATCGAGGAGGAGATCAACAATATAACACAAGTATAATAACCATGAAATATACACAAAGAATAAAATAATAATAATATGAGAAACGTTCTTAAATTTGTCTAACGTCAATAATATACACAATACTGAATGAATAAATAATGAATTAATCTAAACTAAATTTTTTCATCTTTTTTAAATGGGGAAACCTTGAAATCCGACGGATAGTTTTTTCATGGGTCCTGTGTAACAAATATGTCTATAACTTAAATTAATATTTTTCGAATTAAACATGTAACAAATATTAACTTAAACTAAATTTGTCCGTCTTTTTTAATGGGGAGACCTCAAAATCCAACGGATAGATTCGTCATTGGCCATTATTTAACAAATAATATACATAACTTAAACTAACATATTTTGAATTTTAAAAATGGAATAAATATCAATCTAAACTAAAAAGATTTATCCTTTTTAATGGGAAGGCCTCAAAATTCGACGGATAGATTTTTTATCGACCAGTTTAACAAATAATAATCAACATAGAAACATAAATAGATTGATAATAATAGCACGAAAACTAACTAAAATTATACATATATATATATATAAACTAGTAAGTGAAAATAAATAAATTATCAATATATCAAAATTGATCCACTAATAACACCAATGTAAGATCATGTAGGACTTGTGACAAGTTCATCTTTCCAAGTAAGTTCCCTTTAAGACCATTCCATCAAAACCAACCATTTGGAACTAAACTTCTGAATCAAACTTTGACAAATCTATAATTCAGGAGTGATTTTCAAGTCACAAACTAACCCATGAACCCAATCTGAATAACAATCCACTAGATCACAACTCAACAATTAGGATAAATCTTTTCTCACATAACTACGATAATATTCTAAATCAGTACCGATCATAATCAAAAGCAAACATAAATCAACTATCCCATGTTCCTAATGCACAAACCATCATAGGTTTTGTTAAGATTTCATTTTCACCATCAAATCTTTTCACGAGCTTAAGTTATAAAATGTGATCTTTACACATTAGATGCTCATCATAGAGAATCAAAAATTTTTTTCTGACCCAATGAAGAAAATGATTAAGTAATCAATTAGCAAATGATACACCCAAACATACAGAACACTATCAAAATATAAGATTATAGTTGTGACTATAAATAACCCTTAAGAGCGATAGAGCTAGACCCAACATGCCCCACATTCAATCCTACATAGCCAAAACATGACCTCAACGATAAGACAAATCTTAAGACTACTGGATAATTATAATTAGTCATGGTAACTCTTTAATAAATTTTTTTTATAATCAGGTGACACTCGTAGAACTATTGAAAAGAACTCAACTGTCCCAAGGCAATGCCAAATATGTCATATTCAAAATGATCAAGTCTGCACAAGCATCCTACCTTACTAAGAGAAAATTACAGGATCAGTTCATCCGATCCACCACTAAGAATTCATCTACAAAAGTGAAGATACGAGTGAGAATAGGCAGCGAGTAATACTCTAAAATATGCCCATAATGAAGTAGGTAGTCACATAAGAATGCACGAAATCAAAGTCGAATAATACAAGATACTCCTTTCATAGTGCTCCTATCAAACGTTTTCATTCATATGATCCCTTTTTTTAACTTTTTTTTGCTACTCACAATCAACCTATCTGGTCCCCAATACAATCATACACATACTTAATTCATCAAACTTCCTATATATTTCTCACGGTACTGCATCAAAGACAACGTTCTTAATACTAACAAAATATCATCACAATACTGTTCATTTACCATTCTCTCAAATTTTTACTAGTATCAAAGTCTTCTTGGCAACACATTATCACCTTCAAATATTTCAACTATGGCTTCCTCTCTTTTCATTCAAGCATTTCTTATAAATATGAGTCACACTCAAAGTTGATAATATTGATTTCAAATTTGGTAGTACTTTTCTCATCGAGGTGAAGTTATTTAATTATACCTAAAGTCACTTTCATGCAATTTTTCACATACAAAAATTCAATTACCATTCAAATCATCATATACCTCATGTTAACACTTAGAGAGATTCTTGGTCACCTTAATAACTCTGCATACCATAAACACAGAACCTTTAGTCATCATCAAGTGTCTATGTAATGCGTCACAATAATCTATATAGTCCCATTAACAAAGTAATTTCAATTCTCTCAAAAAATTTCAATAATCACATAGAACTATTGGTCCATATCGCGGCGATCCCCATAAGTCTATCATAATTGAATAATCTAAACCAATATAAAAATGTAGCATATTTCAAACATCATTATTTGTCACTCGAATCAAAATTCAATCTTCATAAAAGTCACTAATAAAATCCTATTAAATCTGTGCTGAACAAGGACGCATTGCATAATCATATCTGAGCTCAAAAGCAAAAATTAATAAAACCTTTAATTCCGAACCAAAGGTCTATACGGGAGGTCTCATTCCTTCACCCTTCTTGAATTCTTCCTATGACACAAATTTTGACTATCCTAAACTCTTCAATATATCAAACTCTTGTCCCTTCACTAACACTTCAACATATTAGACTCTTGTTCCTTCACTAACTCACTTATCAACTTTATTCTCTGACCAATAACACATTACATTTTACCTCACACTCTAAGTCAAAACTTTAAGTGGAACACTCCTTTAGGTCCTTCAACAATAAAAAATAACTAAATTTATGGCCCAAACCACATACAAGTTCTTCCAAATGCTAAATACTCATTGCTATCCATTATTTCTTATCTTACCAATTCGTATCTTGACAAATATACTGCCAAAAATGTAGACTAACAATGAAACTTGAATCTTTATTTTAACTTGTACCTCAATTCTTTTATTTATTGGTACTAGCTCATAACTTGAGATCTTTAATTCATGTATCTTAACATTTTATTGATCACTTCTTTATCGACCTTACCATATCCCTTATGAAAAAAAACTCAATGTACTAATCACTTTATTATAAAATCACAAAAAGAGATTATCACCTCATTCAAAACGCACGTATATAGAGTTTTTTCAAATATTACCCAATAGTTTTCTAATCTAGATCAATGATACGTAACACTATCACCATAACTAAAACAAAACAAATAAAACCACATGGATTTAGATTCAATTCTCTACTCCTTCGAAAGATATATTTTTGACCTTTATCATCAGAGTGAATGTCCCTACATCTCACTAATTTATTCATTTATGACCCTAGCTCTTTTCAATTCTATTGAAGCAGTATCTCAACACATTCTACATCTTTTCTTATGATCACATTACTCATTAAATAGTAGCAAACGTAACTTTTGATACCTGCAAATTGTGGTTACCATACTAAATCCACTCAATCAAAAACCCTTATCGTAAGATTGCATCTTGATCATAATCCATCACGAACTCTTATTACCATTATTCTCTATAACTGTTGTAATCATCTCAAGGTTAACCTCATCATTGATATGACACCTAAACCGATTATGTCGGTCAAATTTAAAGGACTAACTCAATTTTGGATACACTTTCTTACTTAAATTCTCAATTGGCTTTGCACAAGTATACTCACTGGGACTTTCCTTACTCATAAGCTTATCATTTTGATATTATCCACTTAACATTTCAATATTGCACCACTCTCTTCGATCTTATTATAAATCAATAGTCCTCATTCAGAATTCCCTGAATACACCTCACAACCTAAATGCATTAATTGTACTAAAGATCCACCACTAAATCTTTCTTATAAATAATGCTTAACCCAGACATATAGAGTAACAAACTAGTTGATTTCCCAAATATGAATGCAATATTAAATCTTATTAAATGATTCTATGATACATTAATAACCCCTTAAGTAGTTAGTATTTGCACTTCGACATATCCATTTTCATATACCACTAATACTATACCGTGAATATCCATTAGATTCACCACTAGAACTCATCATACCTATCAAGAAAGTAGTACAAACTAGCCTGCATACTTCTACCCATCAAATAGTTGCAAAATATTATCCAATCCATCATGACTCTAGCCTAAGTAATATATATTTTTTTCATAAATTCAATCGCTAGAAAAAGTAACACACTCCAAAACTCTAACCAAGTAAGCATCGATATCGTTGTGATAGTTGTATCATGATACTCTCTAGTATTCACTCAATCTATGAAATCATAATACGGATTCTGACCTCCATTGGCAAAAACTCATTCTTATCATATCTAAGCAATCCCTACATCTTGTGACACTTTAGTAATAGTAGTTTGCAGATTTACAAAATTCATTATCTAGCAATCCATTTAACATTGCACATTTAATTGTCGAACATTTTAATTTTTATAAGTATACCACTTACACTTTAGTACCATATCTAATATTCAAGTCATACACAACCCACTAACTATTCACGTAAAGAACCAAACACGAATCATCTCTATAAGCGAGAGGGAATGGAATAAAGCGATAAGAATCATACCGCATCAAGGACACACGATAGAGAAAGAGTAAAAAAAATAGGAAAGTTTCCTAACAGTTTTCATAACCTCTCGAAGATAAGTACAGACGTCTCCGCACAAATTTTCAAGACTCTACTTAGACTTGTCTTGTATACACGTGAGACCTATGAACCTGGGGCTCTGATACCATTTTTCACGATCCAAAAATGAGTGTGATGGCACTCGTCTTATCCTCACCAAGACAAGTCAGACAAAAATCCAATTACAACAATAAAGTGCGAAAGAAATAATAAAAATAAAGATTTAACTGCGGATAATAAGTCAATTTAATTAAAAAATTCCAAAACCTAGTTGTCACGTGCACAAGCCTCTACTATACTACAATGGATTTGAAAGAAAAATATAGGTCTCAAATGATGTTGTCTCTAAAGTAGAACAAGATCATAAATAGGAGGA
>JBCEWC010010834.1:0-17275 GCA_038996855.1 Solanum aculeatissimum
GTCAAAAAGTACTTAGCCAAATTTTCACACGAACTCTTGGAGGACATTCTGTTACATTTAACGAGCACTTGAACGGATCGTCCAAGGTGTGACGCCCCGTGTCATGCTCCGTCTGACCTTCCTTAGCTTCAAGAACAGCAGCCAAGCCATGTCTTAGCCACTGCCTCACTTAACGAGGTCTGGAACGGACCGTCAAAGTGCAAACGGTCCGTTTGAGGGATCGTTGGCCCACACTTGGCTTAGGGGTGGTTCCATGCCATCCAAAGCTCACTGTTACATCCCATGGGAGCTTAGACAGACCTCACAACATTTCACGATCCGTGCAAATGTCCTTGGCCTTTTTTCTGAGCCTATCTCCAATGGCTTCCGAATTTTTGACAGTCTCACTGTTTAGGCCGTATCTCTCTCATCCGATATCCAAATTGAGTGAAACCACTTCTGTTGCAAAGCTAAATCAAAGAAATTAAATTTTATATGTGGTATCTGCCATGTTTCATCCCACATCAAATGTTATGAATATTTGAAGTTGACTGTTAAAACTGTCCCTCTAGGCCACTTTCTAGCCCAATATTCATTTGGCCACTTAATCTCAACCCTGGCTCCCAAAACTCATACATGACTTTTAGTACATCATATAATGCCAACCATAAGTAGATTTCAAAAATATTTGGGTTGTTACAAAGAGCATCTTAGGGTTCATAGCAAGGGGAATCGAATATATGTTCTGACACCGGAAGGTAATGAATGAAATGTACCTAAGAAGGACCGAAAGGTGAATTAGGTGTTAACCAAATTGTTTAACTCTGTGTACATAATCATGACCGGTATATTCCCTAAGTTTGACTATTGAGTTGGGTGTCATGGGAACCGATATCCTAGCTTCACAATCAATTGTTGAAATCCAGTGGTTGCTATTATTTAGTTACTAGAATATCTTTGCAAGTTAGTTTTTAATCACAAAAGTTCTCATTTATATTATGCACATATTTTTTTCCGGAAATGGGTATTACATCTGGAATTAAGTTCTAATAGATATATTGTCATGCATTCCCTGTGGAATCGACCCCAAATCTTGTTGGGTTCTATATTTGATCAACGACCGCTTTACTCTTTATTCAGAGTGTAAATTTGGGCATATCAAAAGATATTTTTCAGAAGTTGCATCCACAAATTGCCAAATGAGCCATAAAATTACTTATGAGTCATGGATTAGTGTCGTGCCTAGAGGATCAAGTTTTGATGAGTTTCGGAAGTCAGAAGATGACCCATAAGAAGGATTAATGGATTTGAAGTCTATTTTTAAAGATGCAAAGTACAAGCCAGATACGAGTCATGGTTCCTTATATGGCCCGCAACTCAATCCGTAGAAGCTGCTGAATCTAATTTGTTTACTTTATTTTGGATTTGTATTTTAGTTATTCTAAATAAGTTTTTATGTTTTTTAGAAGATAGGACGTATTAGATATAGAAAAATAATAGAGAGACGCACGAGAGAAGAGAGAAACACTTTGAGAACTCATAGTTTGTGATTATTACGCTGTGATTTCTTGTGGAGAATTTGTATTTCTTGTTCTTAAATTCATCATTGTAAGTGTTTAATTATGCTACTCTTTAACATGATTTCTTCATCTACAATGATCATGCATAGCTAAATCCACAACTAGGGTTGTGGGAACCATGAAGAACTAACAAGGTAAAATTGGATAATCTATAATTCTTGGAAAGTGTGCATGCATGTATTAATTATGCCCTTCGATGTGAATGCTTTTTAATGGTGATCAATGTTAGAACTTGCCCTAATTCTTATTGATTGGATCAAGGTGGTAAGGAATGGAAAAAGGAGGTAGTTAACAGGATTCGATGTGATCCCTCTCATCTAATAAACCAAGTTGGATCAAGGGGAGGTTATACTGGAACAAAAGCTAAGGGTTAGTAATGTTACACTGCGGGGATGGATTAAATCACATAGTAAAATTTACGTCTCTCCCAGATCAAAGGGTTTGGTAAACTTAACTTACCATTCTGCATGCTACACACTAGAAAAGATTATGATTATCTTGTGATACTATGTTAGGAATTCATTGGGAACACAATACCTTAGTTACTTCTCTTACTGATTTCAAATACTTGTTTCTAGTCTAGGTTTACTTACTGCAATTATTAAATCCCCTCTTTTTGAGAGAGAAGTAGGTTAATTTAACTCAAATTACTTGTAATTACTCCAGGTCTAACCATATTCTCTGTGGGATCGACCCTAACCTCAGTTAGGTTAAATTTACCAAACACTTTGATCCAGCTGTAAGGTGAATTTCACTACGCGATTTGATCCATCTTTGTAGTGTGACATTATTAAGCCTTACCTATTTTCCAGTACAACCTCCTCTTGATTCAGTTTGGTTGATTAGATGAGAAAATATCAATCGAATCATGTTAATTATTTTTTTTCCTATTCATTACCTCTTTGATCTAGCAAGTAAGACTAGGTGAGTTCTAAAGTTGGCCACCGTTAAAAAGTAATTAAGATGAAGAGAAATAATCAATATATTCATACACATTTTCCAAGATTTACCAATTATCTGGTTTTACTTTGTTAGTTCTTCATGGTTCCCACAACTCTAGTTGTGAATTTAGCTGCTCACGATCAATGTAGATGCAAGAATCATGATATGGAATAACATAATTAAGCAATTAGATGATTGAATTTCGAAATAAGAAATCCAACTCTTCAATAGAAATCACAAGTACGAATTAAGAACACAAAATATTATTTCTTTGTCCCTCATGATCCTAAAATCTGTAAAATCCCTGAAACTTAACAAAAAAAACCTATAAACCTATTTATAATGTCTAAAATACAAAACCAAATCAAAATAGAAAAACTAGGCTGGTAGGCTCTATGGGCAGTTCTACACGCCGTATAATGTTTCACAGCCCATAATCGAGGCTTCGTACTCTCCGCCTTTAAATCTGGAATTGACTTCCACGAGACCCATCTATGGGTCGTATATGATTCTATGGCCCATGGAGGGTTTCATCTGGTGACTTTTCAGCAAATCTTTATTTTTTGATCCTCAGGGTACGACCTTACTTCTACGACTCGTAGAATATTTTACGGCTCATCTGAGTAGATCGTAAAATCATGTCCTGAAAATCACCCCTTACTGGAATTTGTTACGAAACTACTAAAAGCCCGTGAAATACTCCATGACCCATAAAGGGTTTCATGAATCCTCAAAATCTGCAATTTCAGCATACTGCAATCTTGCAAAACACACATAAAAACACATCAAATCTACTAACATCGCTTTGAGAACACAAAATATTTCAAGTTTTAAAAATCAAAAGATTTGTATTTCAACAACACATCGATATTAGGTCATTGCTTATATTAGTCCACTTAGCCTAAATTGACCTACCAAATGCATTGTGTATCCCTTGTTCCTAATGTTTGAACCTTACATGAACCCTTTCTTTTTAAATACCTGAGTAACCAAACCATTTTTTCTGTGAAATTCTGAAATTGGCCCTGGTTCTTCCTTGAATATTGTGTACCTCGACTCAGGTGAAAGCCTTAGTTGAGGGTGGCTACCAAAAAAAGTGGCCATATTTCATAGGTTGGATATTGTGTACCTCAACTCAGGCCAAAAGCCTAAGTTGAGGGTGGCTGGTAAAAGGTAAATCACACAGAATGAGGATGGAAGCTAGAGATATATGAAGAAAAAGAAAAAAATTGGGATATGGGTACGAGAAAAATGAATGGATGCCAAAATAATGATCTAAAAAAGGAAGAAAGAATGTAAAAAACAAAAAGGCAATGAGCTGAAAAATTAAGAATAAGGCACCCAAAATTGGTTAAAAAAGAAAAGAGGGAAGAATGAGTTGAAAATAACAGTGTTGGTAGGGCAAAAGTGTAGAATAACGCAGTGTCAAGGAGGGTCATTAGTCACTATGTTCTAAAAACATCATACCAAAGCCCCCTGAGCCTACTTTATAAGCCAAAAAAGTCCTAGAATGATCCTAAGTCCAAATAGTCGAAGGTCATAGTCAGGAGTATAGGAGCAAGCCTATGGTATTGTGCACAGTGTTTGAATATCTTTGTGTGTGTGAGAGTTTTTGACAATCCCAAGTATTGAATTTGGTTTTATTACTCTAAGTGAGAAATGAGACTTCTTTCTGTGAGGGAACTTGGTTTGCATTGTTGATTTTAGACTATCTCAGTGATTGTTAATTTGAGCATTGACTTATCTTTCATAGCTACACTGTTGTATTGATTCGCTTGACTTTTTCTAAATACTGGCTAATATATGCACTAAGGAGTTTGGTTGAGTATTTGATACTGATTTTGAGATGATGTGTGTCATTTGATTGTGATCAGTGGGCTTCTATACTGCTTATGTAGATTGAGTCCATCGCTTGAGGACAAACAACAATTTTAAGTTGAGGGTGTTGACGTGCTGCCAAAATACAACACTTGGATGCTTAAAACTTGGAATTTTGTGTGTTCTCAAAGCAATGTTAGTGAGTTTGATATGTTTTTATGTTTATTTTGCAGGATTACAGGATTTGGTATGATTTTTGGCAAATTTCTATAAAGTTGAAGTTTTTGAGAATTTACGGGCTACTCTATGGGTCGTGGTTCAATCCACGAGTCGTAGAAAAGTTTTGTGAGTCAAATCCAGTGAGGGGTCAAATTTTAGATGTTGCATCCACGAACTATCAAACGAGTCATAGAATTATTCACGAGTCGTAGATCAGGGTCGTGCCTGGATGATCAAATTTGGAAGAGTTTAAGAAAAATTATCAAACGAAACCCTCCACGGGTCATAGGTCAAAAGATGGCCCGTAAGAAGGTCTCGTGGAATTGAAGTCTATTTTTAAAGTTGTAGAGTACGAAGTCTAGGTATGGGTCGTGGTTCCTTATACGGCCTGTAACCTCGTCCGTAGAAGCTGTCGAATCCAGTTTTTCTATTTCATTTTGGATTTGCATTTTACTTGTTATAAATAGGTTTTTTTAACGCACGAAACTACTGAGAGACGCATAAGAGAAGAGAGAAACACTTTAGAGACTTCAATTTTAGTGATTTTTATATTGGGATTATTACATTTGATTTCTTGTGGAGAATTTGGGTTGGTTGTTCTTTAATTTACCATTGTAAGTGTTTAATTATGGTATTCTATAACATGATTTCTTCATCTACAATGACCATGCATAACTAAATCCACAACTAGGGTTGTGGGAGCCATAAATAACTAACAAGGTAAAACCAGATAATCCGTAATTCTTGAAAAGTGTGCATGCATGTATTAGTTAATTCTCTTCGTTATAAATGCTTTTTAATGATGGCCAACGTTAGAACCCGCCTAATTCTTACTGACTGGATCAAGGTAGTAATGAACAAGACAAGAGATTAATTAACCGGATTCGATGTGATCCCTCTCGTCTAATCAACCTAACCAAATCAAGGGGCGGTTTTACTGGAACAAACAGTAAGGGTTAGTAAGGTCACACTACGGGGATGGATCAAATCACATAGTGAAATTTACCTCTCGCCTGGATCAAAGGGTTTGGTAAACTTAACTTACCGTTTTGCATGCTACACATTAGAAAAGATTATAATTGTTTGGTGAAAATAAGGTAGGAATTCATGGGGAACACAATACCCTAATTACTTCTCTCACTGACTTCACAACACTTGCTTCTAGTTTAGGTTTACTTATTGCAATTATAAAATTTTCCTCCTTTCGAGATATAAGTAGGTTAATTCAACTCGAACTGTTTGTAATTACTCCAGGTCTAGACCATAGTCCTTGTGGGATCAACCCTAACCTCGGTTAGGTTATATATTTTGGCAATGACCGCTTATCCTCTAACTGGAGGTGTATTTTGGGCGACATCATAGTTTACATCTCAAAATTTATAAATTTCTCATAAAAGATATATCATCAGTCTCTATATGTGTTGAGCCATGAATTCAATCAATTAACTTATTATTTCATCAATATATATTTGTTGTCATTCAATCTACCATATGTATTGATTCATATCAAGATCTCACCTTTTAATAAATCAAAACAATAATTAATATATCAAGATTAAGAATATAAATACATTAAATAGTTTAGAAAAATATGTTTCTGTTAGTAGTCTTAAACATCTATATCTACCTAGTCTTATCAATACATACAAAATGTTCCAGCATGAGAAGTTAGGACTCTACCATTTTTATAATCAAGATAAATTATCTTTAATCTTGTGCTACAATCATTTGGATATTTGTCCAAATTTTCATTTACAATTGTAAGTTATAACCTTTAGCTTATAAGAATTGATAGTTAAATATTTTTGAGTGTAAGTTTAAATTTTACTTACAAAGTTATCTATTTTATAAGTTAAAGGATACATATGACAAATGATCTATTCAATATAATAGTTCATTGAATTGACCAAAAAAATATAATAATCATTTAATAAATAATGCTATATCAAAACGCGGGTACAAACTCTTTCGATGATGCCAATGATTATTATCTTGTTTAATCTCTAATTCGATCGGCCAACATGTATTATTGGTTTGTATGATTAGAAAAATTAGACAAGTTTCTTTCTTTTTACATACAAATCAAATGAAGTAATTCTTTAGACAAGTTCCATCATTTGATAATCTCCCCACCTACTGCAGATTTGATTAATTTTATGGTTGAATTATTAATATAACGATATTTGACCGATAATCACGGATTAAACAAAGGGTTGAAAAGAGTAGTTAATGTCAAATATGGTGTCCTTTCTTGTTGTACTTGTTGAAATGTGTTGTTTTTCTTTTAAATTTTGTTTTTAAAAAACTATCTGCTTTGCTTTTCACTTTTAATATTTTTCATAACAAGTTTAAAATCACCAACACTCATTTTTAATTTAAAATTATAAAAACAAAAAAATATTTTTATAACTTCATATTCAATAAAATTAAGAAACTTAAATTAAAAAATAGAGAGAATAACTTATATATCATATCGATATCAGCCTTCTTTTTCTTCTAGTGTACGTATTTATCCGTACTGTCCTTTCCTATCCTATCCACATCCTCATTCTTGACTTTAGATAATTTTACATCACAATTGTGTGTTCACTTTTCTTTCTGCATATATTAAAATTAAAATATTATTTTAAAAGATAAGGATGGCTTCGTATCTTTTAAGACCATATCATAACTTATGCATTCCATTTCCCATTTAAAAGGTTCTATTGTGGGCGATAATACTTGACTAGTATAATAATTTTTTTTGAGATATTGTAAATAGGTGTCATGTATCACCTTTTGCCTAATAGGCAAGAGATGATACATGCTAGGTAATTGTCCATGTGTCACCTCTTGCCAAGTTACCTTGGCCAAGAGGTGACCACATTGTTGTCATTTCAATTATTATAAATAGTCTTATTTAATGAGAAAGAAAAGAGAGAAAAAAGATTGGAAAAAGAAAAAAGAAATTCACAACTTTGCACACTTTTTATATTTTATGATTTTTCCTCTCTGCATTTCTTTTAATATTAGCTTTTATAACATGTTATCATCACGAAACTGTCATTTTTCAAGCTACTTTAGATAGGTAAAAAAGGTAAGACTTTTATTGTTATAAAAATGTTTAATATTTCTAAACTGGAATTTGTTGCCCTGGATATATCGGGCAAAAACTATTCATCATGGGCACTAGATTCTGAAATTCATCTGGATGCGATGGGTCTGGTAGACACCAAACGTCCAACCAAGATTGTGCCAAAACTATGATATTTCTTTGCCACCAGGGCTGAAAATGAAATATTTGACTCTAAAAGATCTCATTATGTTGTGGAACAATCTGAAAGATAGATATGACCACCTGAAGTTGGTCATCCTTCCACAGACACGTCATGATTGGTTTAATTTAAGGTTGATCGACTTTAAAAGTATAATTGAATATAATTCTTACATGTATAGAATTATATCACAGTTAAACTTATGAGGAGAAAATGTCAATGAACATGATAAGCTTGAGAAAACATTCTCCACATTTTCTCCCCCAAATATGCTCCTACAACAGCAATATCAGAAAATAGACTTTACAAAATATTCTGAATTACTTTCGCATCTTCTTATTGTTGAACAACATAACAACCTGTTGATGAAAAATCATGAGAGTCGGCCCATTGGTTCTATGTCACTCCCTGAAGTGAATCAGAAAAATTATCACTAGTAAGAAAGAGGTTGTGGCCCCAATTTCGGTCGTGGTTGTGGTCATAAAAGAAATTATAATCATGATGGTCGTCTTGCACCGAGAAATGTTCAGTAGTGTAGGCCCCCACTCAAAAGAAGTGAAAGTCCAAGAAAAAAGTCCTAAATTTTTTCTAAAGTATCATTGTTACGAAGGGGGATACGAGTCGTAGATCGAAGTACGAGTCGTGTAGTAGTTTGTGAACATTTTCAGTAGCTCAATTTTAAGGATCAACTTTGTACAAAAGTTTTCACGGGTCGTATACTAGTTCACGAGTCGTAAATGTTGTTCGTAGAATGAGAGCCAGACTTGGTGAAATTAGAGTTCTTCAGGAACTTGATTTATGACTTATTAGACGACCCATAGAATCATCTACGAGCTATAGGTCGTATCGTGGAGATATTCTACGGCCCGTGAGAGCTTTCTTCTGATGGCTTTTCAGAATTTCTCCACTTTCTGGCCCTCAGGGCACGAACATACTCTATGACTCATGGATCGTTCTATGACTCATCTGCTTCCCTCGTAGAGTTTACTTCAGAAATTCGCCCTTGACCGAAATTTGACACAAGGCCCCTTCTACAGCTAGTGAACCTTTCCACGACCCGAAAAAGGGTTCCATAGATCATCAGATTCTACTGTTTCAGCGCACTTTGTACAAAAATCATTCCAACACTGAAATCCTATAAAACAAACACAAAACACAAATCAAACCTACTAATATCGCTTTGATAACACACAAAATTCTAAGTTTTAAGCATCAAAAGTGTTGCATTTCAACACCATCAATTTAAAATTATTTTCTGTCCTCAAGTGATGAACTCAATCTAGATAAGCAGTACAGAGACACACAAACCTCAACCCAATGACACAGACTATATTAAAATCTAACACAAATACCCATACCTTTTTTCAAATACACATCAGATAGCTATCCAACAAACCAATGTAGACCAATACATCCAACAGTGCAACTATGATAAGTTATGCACCCATAAATAAGCAACAATCACTGTGTTAGTCAGATATCAACAACCCAATGCAAGTGCCCTCATGAAAAGAAGTCTCATACTTCACTCAAAATGATATTTTCAAATTCAGTACTTGGGAAAATACTATAATATTCACTCTCACAAATGACTTTCAACTAGAACAATACCATAGACTTGCCCTTATACTCACGACTGACACCTTCAACTAGTTGGACTAGGATCACTTTAGGACTTTCCAGGCTTGTAACGTAGGCTTAGGGGGTTTTGGTATGATACTTTTTAGGAACATAGTGACTAATGGCCCTCCTTGACACTGTAGTTTTCTACACTTTTTCCGTATCAACCCATATTTTCCTTTATTCCCTCTTTTTCTCCCATTTCGAACCTTTTAAGGTAATTTAGACTTAATTTTTTTTCTTGCATAGTGCCTTTATTTTTTTATGATATTTTTCTATCTAGTACACTGATTAAACATTTCTCTCTCTTTTTATCTTGCACACTTTTCAAATATTTTCTTCTTCTTTTCTGTATCACTAGTTTTCCCCTCATTTTATGATTTTCCTCACACTAGTCACCCTCAACTTATGTTGTTGGACTCAGTCGAGGTGCACAGTGTTCAAGGAAAGACCAGGGCAAAGTTTTGGACTTATCATTTATCAAGGCAGGGTTACTTGGGTATTTACAAAGAAAGAGGTCAATTTTAGGCTCAAACACAGGGATCAAGGGATATATAGCACATTTGGTTGGTTATTTCAGGCTAAGTAGATTTGTTAAGAACAACGACGTAAGATCCTTTCCTAACCCACTAATTTATAGTATAAGTCAGAGTAACAGGGAAAATTCTGAATTGAAACACAGTACTGAATCATACAACTAAGCTCACTCACACATGACATTACCTACCTATTAATACAGGCTATCAGATCATGCTTTTTATCATTATTTAGCCTAACTTATCAGAACAAGCACTGCCAAACAACTAATCATACAAGGTTGCTATCAAAACTAACTAATCACAAAATTTGGTGGGTATCAATTTTCAACAAAAACATAACTATGCCATGGATATAAGTACTGTATGCTACTAATTCTACCTAAACATGCTTAACATGTTAGTTCAATAGAAAAATAAATATCCATAGGGAAAATGAACACTGACAAGAAAACCCTTTAGATAAAAAATTGGGATAGTTAACGACCAAGACTACTCAGACTTCACTGAGGCCTATAACTACCCACATCCCATTGAAAAAGCTACACATTGTCCCTAATGCGCACAAAATATCAAAAATAAAGAACCAGGGTCAAAAAGACATACCTAGGCGCCTAAGTGCTTCACTTGGTCTACGACTGTCCAACCTCCACATGGGAAAGCTCTAGCTTCTGCTCCTCTGTCATCTTCATCTAAAAACATACAATATTAGCATCATCCGTACAAGGCTTTTTCCCGAGGGAAGGTAGTGATGGCTCCTCTGGAGCGAACAAGTCGACTACCGTCTTAACTGGAAAAGCTGGTAGGATATCAACTAGGGCAGCCAGTGCTGCACTTATCTGAGTCTGGAGCTGCTGAAGCTCTATCTGGATAATCGTCAAATCATGGGCCTCATTGTGCTGAGCCTCTGCTGGACCCATCTCTCAAAAGCGTCTATGTGGGCATCCACAAGAGTGAGTCTCTCCTAGATAGAAGCAATCGTGTATGCCTGCATAAGGCTCTTGGCCTAAAAAATAACCTGGTCGACCCAGGTCCTCTACTGTCATAGCAACTTAGCCATATGCAACTCAGTGCAGGCTTATCGCTGCGTCAGGGCTTGAAATGATGCCACAGACACGAAAGCCATGCCTGTGGGTGCTCACCAAAAATCTCTTGAGTGCTCCCTAATTCACCAAAACTCAATGCCTACAACTAGAACCTAGACTTACACCATGTGAAGATGCAAAAGGTAAGGGGTGAGTACCAAAAAAAGGCACCCAGTTGACATCATTGGCCGAGTGAGTGAAGTAATGCACATATAGAAGCTCAAATATAGTTAACTACAACCAATCTAGTAAATTGAACTAAGACCAAGGAGTAAACATGTCTAGAAAATCCTTCAACCCTAACTGAACTGAGGCATAACACTGTACACAAGTGTAAGGCTCTCGTATCTATGCATGTATGCCAACTAGGCCTCCATAAGCTGAGAAGGTACACTCGCACACAAGCTAATTAATAGAACATCACTAAACCCAATAGAATCACCATAGAACCCAACTTTCAACATCACAGGATCAAGGGGTCAAGTTGTACATGGGTGTAAGGCCCTAACATCTATGATTGAACACCCTTTGAGCCCCCATAAGCCCAGGAGGTACACCTACATACAATGTATATAGGTGTGTGGATCTGTGGGTAATCAATTAGGCCTTCACCCTAAAACAGCATAAATCAGTCGGTCTTTGACCTTGTATCAGAATTTCACCTAATCTAGGTGCATACATATGTAATAGTGGGATGAATCCCCCATGGGAGAAAGAATCCCTCTAGCATTACTGACATAGTCCTTGACTCGAAAGGTCAATCAACGATGCCTAGCCCTTACTGGAGACACTTAGACCACGGGGCGCATCACCTGGTTCTCAAACACTCGGGATGGCCACCAAAGACTACAGACCATAGGGCATCTAGGTCTTGGAGAATAAGAATAATCATCCTCTCTCTAGTCTATCTGGATTCGAATCTCCAAAGTCATACCACCCCTCAAGATAATAATTCTACCCCTCCAATCATGTATAACCATCGCCTCCCCCAGATAATGATAGATAACCCCAACCTCCAATATGGAGAAACCAGTACATAACAACTAACAAAAGTGTATATATGTGTATATGTCACCAACCAGTGCAAAACAAGGCTTAACAAGGCCAATTACATCACGATCCAGTCGACCATAGGTAATAAGAGTAAGACAGGGCAACTATAACTCTATCACAAGTATCTATACCAGAACCAAGTCACAACATGACATATAATCGACGAACAACATCACAGATAGCATATCTCAATAGCTTCAAATAACATACCCCCACAAACAAGAATTAGGTTAGAATACATACCTGCCCCATGATATCAGTCCATATATGGCCCTGACCAAGCCTCTCTATCTTCAATAATACCGACCAATACCGAATTACAGCTAATACAACTACCAATATAGGGGTACAACCTCAAAACATCATATACAACAAGTCACATACCATACATTTCAACTTAACATGCATATATCCAAACTCTATCTAAGGTTTAGGGATAACCTATCCTACTTGGCAACTGATGTCTTGCGTCCTTAATCAATTCAACCAAGCTTTTCCCTTTTTAATCGCTTTCCAATGCTTCTTAGCTATTAAAATATATAGTTCACAAGGTTAACACGGTCACATTGGTTGTAACATCTTAAACAATGGGTAAAATTATGTTAATAGTGCCTAAAATAGGGAAAAATAGGGTCCATGCTTGCAATCCCCCCAAAAATGCTCCCCATGTCACCTCAACTCTATAGCCAGAAATTCAACCCAAAATAGACCCAAGAAGACCGAGAAATGGCTCAAAACGAAGTTAAATTCTTTACCAGAAAATAATTCTTTTAAAACTTTCTTGGTCAAATTTTACAGAGAACAACTAAATTTATCAAATATTGAGCACATCACAGAATTCCCCTCAAATAGTAGAACAACTTAGACCCAAATTTCACTTAATTTCGATCAAGAATCGGCCGAGATATCATAGCACAAAATTTTCACATATTCTGAGAACATAATCTGTTAAAATACCTTGTAATATGTGCCAAAATCTAAATCCAACACTACCGCAGTGTTCCTTACAAAAATACAAGTCACATAGGATTTTGAATCGTCGAAAATAGAGGTCTAGATCAAAATTTACCTCAATGTGAAGTTGGGGAAAATAGTTGTCGTGATTGGCCTTAAATAGGCCACGCACCACCCCTATTTGGCCTCTGTGAACACGGACCTTGCGCCGCAAACACGGTTCCTTGGCACATGCCAGGCCTTCGTGAACATGCCTGAGGCTCCGCAAACACAGAGCTCTTTCCCCTACCATTCCACGAGCATGCCTAAACCCTCCACGAATGCAAATGGTTATTTTTCAGGTGTTGCACTAGCAATTGCAAAAACATTCTTGGGGCATTTTCAGGACGTACAAAATCTATTTTATGCGAACAAATAGTGCAGCCACATGAATTTTGATGTTTCAGAGCTAACAATGTATTCAAAATTTCCAACGAAGCACCCTACAGAAAAATGAGGGTCCACTTCTTTTTGGCTAATTTTAGCTAAAAGAACTAAGGGGGTCAAAACGTAACTGGAAGCCCCCGTCAATTGATGAAGGATTGTTTAAGACTATTTTCATTGTTCCAGAGTTGACCACGCCATCTGATTTTCATTTAGAGCGTGTGTAGCTAAGTTTTTACAGAAACACACTTTTTAGCTTCTAGTTGAACTCATTTTTTAACTTTTTGGCTCAAATTCATACCGAAACCCTCCACCCTCAGACCACCCTCCCACCAATCCTAAATCATTCATTTCAGAACTAATGGAATTGTTAGAATCCCATTCCAAGGTCGTTTGCTAGAGTTTTGTCAAAAATCTTATTTTTACAACTATAACTTCTCGTTAACTCGCAAACTCACTCGATTCACAACCAATTCAACCCATAACCATTCTAATAGCCCCGTTAGGTCATAAAAGGTCTAAGGTAATACATAAGCTCAAATTAGAAAAAACACCACAAAAATGCAGAAGTGACCCAGAGGGTCATTACAACGAGTTACATCTAAAGATGATAATTTTTACATTTAGCAACTCCATTTTGTTGTAGGGTATATGAGAAAGAGCATTGTAATTCCTTTCTGAATCAACAAACTATTGAATTCACTAGACATATATTCTCCATCAGAATTAGATCTTAATATTTTGATGCAGGCAAAAAATTGAATCTCAATGTAAGTCAAAAATATCTTGAATATGGAAAAGACATCAGATTTAGAATGAAGAAAATACACCCATGTAAACCGACTATAATCATCTATAAATGCCATAATGTACTTGAAATGAACATGAGAAACAATTGGTGAAATACCCCAAATATCACTATGAATGACATCAAAACATTTTGTAGCACGACTTCTGCAATTAGGAAAAGGAAGATTTTTACTTTTGCGTAATTTACAAGTAGAACAATCAAAGGGAGTTGCTGAAAATTGATTTTTATTTCCCAATAAATCAGAATTTGACAAATGAGACAACATAATAAAATTAGATGCCCTAGATGTTCATACCAAACCTCAGTCTTACTAGTTGTAAAAGTACAAGAAAAAGATAGAACACGAGGAATGGAAAAGCATATAGGAAATAATCATCCAACTTTAGGTCCATTCGCTATTATTGTTCCCGACACCTGATCCTGCAGTAGGCAACCATTATGAGAAAAATTCACATCACAATTGTTATCTACCAACTGGCCAACAAGAATAAGACTAGTGGAGAGCTTTGGTGATACAAATACATTCTTGAAAGTTTTAGTAATATCCCCAACCTTGGTAATTGGTAAATTACTATCATTGGCAATCTGGAGTTGTGATGGACCATGATAATCATAAATATTTTTTAGCATACTGGTTGAGTTAGTCATATGATTAGAAGCTCAAGAATCAACAAGCCAAAAATTAGATGTAATATTGTTACCTTGTAGTCCCAAAGCTGAAAAGGCCGACACAATCATTTGTTGTACCATTTTTGGAGTAAGAACTTGTTTAGCTGCTCCAGTTGAAAATAAGTTATATGAAGCTGAGCCATTTATCTCAGCTTGAAAAGCGTTGATCCTGCGATTTTGTTGACATGTGGGACACTCTTTGATAATATGACCATGTTGTTAACAATAATTGCAGAACTTTTTACCACAATTGCTAGCAATATGGTCATATTCCTTGCAACTGTAGTATTGAGCTTTTCTCATATCTCTGCTCTTTCCTTTACCTTGAATCATTTTCTTTCTTGAAAGCATTTTGTGTGACAAGACGGTACTCTTCACGAAGTAATTCTCTGAAACAAACAACCAAAGAAGCAGAAGGTTCGCGGTTCATCAAACTAGAGCAAACACTCTCAAAGTCATAGCCTAATTTCATCAAAATTTGATCTCCCTTGCTTTAATCGTGAACTACCTGAACCATAGAAATAGATTCGGTAGGTATTTTGGCATCGACAATATTTGTAAATTTAGCGCATAAATTCTGAAATCCAGAAAAATAATCCTGAACAAAAAGACGTTCTTGAGAGTAATTAGCGATTTCATGCTCTAGCTGAAAGCATCTTGCGCTATTGTCTTGATTGTAAAACTTTTGTAAATAATCCCACATGGTCTTTGCAGTATTGTATGGCCTACAATTAAGAACAATGAGGGGTTCGATTGACCCTAAAATCCATGTCATCACCTGAGCATCTTTGACCTTCCATTGACCTAATTTTGTAGGATCAGTTTATACAGGATAACTTCCATCTATATGGTCCCATAACTCTTTTCCAGTGATAAATATTGAAACTGAAATTCCCAAGGAGAGTAATATTTTTCAGTGAAACGAACATTGAATGACTCAAAGTGATGTAAAATCATATTTTTGAATAGCAAAATCTAAAAAATAATGATACGAAAAAAATGGCTAGAAAAATCAAAGACTTAGAGCCCCAAATATTTAGGACTAATTATTGATTAACAACAATGAAAACAAAAACTTCAAAAAAATATTTGAAAGTTACTATAGATCCAAAACTTTATGAATCAAAGAAGAGAAGACTTTGATACTATGTCAAGAACAGAGAAAACACAAGAGAAACTAAGGAATGATTGTCTCAATTCATTGATTCAAATACATAAGAATACATCAGTATTTATACACAAGAGAAAATATTCTATCCTTACTGTAAATCCTACAAATTAATGTGCATAATATTCTACAACTAATGCTACACAATATTCTACACTAAATGTAGTATCTAGAATATATCTTGCATATATTCTACAACTAATGCTACACAATATTCTACACTAAATGTAGCGTCTATAATATCTCTTGTATATATTCTCCAACTAATGCTACACAATATTCTACACTAAATGTAGATCATATAGGATATCCTATGATCTTTTTATTATGCTAACACATGTATCATTCTTTTTAAGTGCATCCAGCTCCTCTTGCGGTGCCATATACCAATGTGGAATATTAATTCACTGAATTTGGTTCAGCATGTGGACCTTCTGTCTGTTCTATCACAACATTTGTTACGGCAGCCTCAACAGACTCATTTGTTATGGCAAACAAAGTCACAAGATAACTTGGAGTTTTTGTTTCTCTTTGGCTTCTTCTTGGTACAATAGCCTCAATAGACTCATCTGATATACTACCATCAGTCAGCTCACTTGGTACAACACTAACGTCAACTGGCTCAGTGATGTAATTCTTCAAATCTTGTCAACACTTCCCCCGAACTAGTGGGCTAGTCAGCTATATTCCCATATTTAAATTTTCAAGTGCTCACATTGGAGGCAATGTGGTCTGAGAATGTAGTGAAAGATTCATGAAATGTGGCCAATTGAATGGAACTTGCAACATCCTAATGCTTTTCTTGAAACTTTCTTGAGATGAAAACTCTCCGACTAGTCGCTATTATGTGAAAACATTTGTAACTCATGTAAATTGCTATTATAAGGACCAGAAAACTTCTTTTTTTACTTTCAAGGAGGGATAACATCTATATCTAAATACCTTCAAACTGTAATAATCAGGATGAGTTCCATACAATTTGAAGATGGAAGATTCCATCTTAAGAACCAATGAGGCCATCCTATTTATATGAAATTTAGCAGTCAGGAATGCATCGACCCACAAGTAAAGAGGCAACTTAAATGAAATAATAGTGTTCATCCATACTCGACAATGTGTTTATGTTTTCATTCTGAAACTCCATTGAAATATGTCTCACAAATT
>JBCEWC010010835.1:0-17275 GCA_038996855.1 Solanum aculeatissimum
TTTTTGTAATTTTGAAAAGGGTCGGGATAAACCGAGATTATTGTCCCAAATTATGGGATTTGTAAAATTTTCCCAAATATTTATCCTTAATGGACCCATGACCCAAACTATTTACCTTTTTATCCCACTTTCCCCTTTTATTTCGCTTTGATGTTAGTTGTGCTGATGTCAGCATGATGTCATCATGAATACTATGAAATAATCTTCTGTGATACCCTGACGGTATATATATACCATACCGGTATCATATAAAATTAGTTCAATCATTTATGATACTCTGGCGGTATATTGATACATAATTTGTATCATATAGGATATGTGTTTTTTAAGAAATAAATAAGAAACAAATAAAAAAATTATTACTCTAAATTAGTAGAAAATATATTCGTTGTGATACTCCATATCGTATCGTGTAGGACTAGAGAATTATTAAAGTTACAAAAATTATTTATTAAATTCTAAATTAGTAGAAAATATATTCTTGTGATACTCCGTCGGTAAATAGATACCCTATCGGTATCATATCATGTTGAGCATTTTTTAATAAATAAAATAATTAAAGTTGCAAACTTATTTATTAAAATCTAAATTAGTAGAAAATATATTATTTGTGATTCTCTATCAGTATATTGATAGCATATTAGTATCATATAGAACTGAGTTTAATCCTCTGTATGTCGGTATATGTATACCCTATTGGTATATCATACAAGGTGGGTGCTGATGTCAGCATGACGTTAGCATGCGAGTATGAGGACATAAAATGTAAAGGAGTATATGAATATAAATAGTTTGCTTTAAAGGGACATAAACTTAGTTTTCCCAAAAAATTACATCTAAGAAATGCAGAAAAGTTTAAATATAGACCAAAAATAGTACTCCCTCCATTTCATATTAGTTTGATCACTTTTTTTTACATGCATATTAAGAAATCATAAATAAGAGGATAGTTTTACCAATTCATCCTTTTAAGAGTCCCTTTGGAACTTTACAAATAAGTGTGAGCACTTTAAAAAAGCATTAACTGCAAGGATAATATGAAAAAAAAAATCAATTTATGCTTTTTTGTTTTAGTAAGATGATAAACTAATATGAGACAATTATTTTAAATATAGCGACCAACTAATATGAGAGAAAAAAAATAAAAATTTTAAAAATGTACTTTCACATGTAAGTTTAGACTGTTTCTTCCCGAAATTCAATTTTCATCAAACCTAAACAACAAAATTCGTTAAATATTTGGCAAAGATAAAAATGTTCACTTTTGACAAAGATAAAACTGCTCAAAGCCTCGAAGCATATTTAAAGGATCATTTTTGTCACTTACATTTCTTTCTTCTTTTTCTTTCCTCTGAAAAATTTGTCTTTAAAAGTAAACACAAAAATCTGCCGAGCGGGAAAAGGTTTTAAAGGACCATATGGTATTTCAAAAAGCAAATCCCACCTCTCTCTCTCTATCTAATTTCTAACGTTCCTATTTCTTCCCCAAAATCCACTTTTCCCTTTTTTGAATTTCACACGGCACATTCGGCAAGATTTCATCAACAAAGGGTAAAAATTCTCCACTTCTTCTCGCTTGTTTCGGATTTAGCAAGCATTCATCAGTTGTTGTTAATGGAGATTAGAAATTCTCACTTTTGAACTTGTAGATTAGTAATTGACTTGTTTATGAAGCTCTATGTTTTGACTCATCCCGTCGGTTCCGATGCATATCGATCCGAATTAGTATCCGTATTTATCCAAGCTAGACAAGAACTAGCTGCTTGTCTGCAGTAATTTTGTGGGTTTTTGGTTTTTGAAATTACTGCTAGAATTATATATTTGCGTTATTTTTTTTACAAAAAATTGTTTCCCCCCAGAAAATTCTATCTAGTTTTGAAGATGGGTGTGGAGAACTACCATGTGATAGAGCTTGTAGGCGAGGGCTCTTTTGGGAAGGTGTACAAAGGGAGGCGAAAGTATACTGGCCAGGTACATTTTATCTTAATACTTTGTATTTTGCTGGTCATTTGATTCTTTTTCTCTTACTTTTAAATTTGATTACTTTCAGACCGTTGCAATGAAGTTTATTCCGAAACATGGGAAAAGTGAGAAGGACATTCACAACTTAAGGCAGGAAATCGAGGTATTTTTGCTGCTACCTTTTACCTTTTGGGTGTTTCTGCTTGTGAGTATTCCTGTTCAAGAATGCAGCTAGGTCTACGTAATGTGGTTGAAGAAACATTTCCATGGATTCTTTGGAGTCAGGATGATTATGCTTTCTCTGTGATCTCAAGTTTTAATCTCTCTCAATTGAGTTTGTGCAAGATATTTACTGTTTCATCAAGATTTACTGTTTGTTGAATCTCTCTACTGTGCTGTCTCTATTTTCTCATGGAGGTTATTCAAATGGTGCAGATCCTAAGAAAGTTGAAGCATGAAAATATTATAGAGATGCTTGATTCTTTTGAAAGCCCACAAGAATTTTGTGTCGTTACAGAATTTGCTCAAGTAATTGGTCTCCTCTCTCTTTTTCTCTCTCCATCAAATGTTAGGGCACATGCCAATTGCATTTCCTCCATGTTACATTCATAGAGACATATTGAATTTCTATTGCCTAGTAACAGGGTAGCATCTCTGACTAATGAAAACTATCATATCCAGGGTGAGCTGTTTGAAATTCTTGAAGATGACAAATGCCTCCCTGAGGAACAAGTCCAAGCAATTGCAAAGCAATTGGTAATCTGCACAAAATTTTAATTCTTTTAAATATTTACATTACATTTTTCCTTCAACTATTAATCTGCAGAGGAATTCCATCACGATCCCACATTTATCCTTCAACTATTAATCTGCTGAGGAATTCCATCACGATCCCACATTTATGTCTTTTTATTTATTTAACTGTATTTTTATGTTCATTTTCAGGTAAGAGCATTGCATTATTTACACTCGAATCGTATAATACACCGTGACATGAAACCGCAAAATATTCTCATTGGTGCTGGATCTATAGTCAAGGTTAGTTAGTCTGAATGTCATGACTAATTTGTAGTGTGGACCTATAGTTTCATGGCATTTTGTTATTAGATATTACATAAAACACAATTCACACATTTTTTCTCATGGATGTTATTCTAGTTATGCTCTTTGTTAGCCAGTTCGTGTAATATGGTTTTGCCCATTCAAAATGTTGTGATTTCATGTCAAACTGCAGTCAGTGGTTCCTTCTTTTTGGTTTATGATTGTGTATGAGGTGATGTCTTTCCAAACATGCTTAGAGATTAAGTTATAGTAGGATAAGCACAAAACTCAAACAAAAGAACAGTTTTCTATTTGTTGTTTATTCACCATCAGTTCCTTTTTTAGTATATTTTGACATCATTCAGTTCAACTGGTACCAGTGGTAGAATGATTGCAGTGTAGAACAATTGTAAAACTGGCAATGCAATTTGGGCCAACATATCCACAAGATGAGTGAGGCAAAACTGTGTATCTAAGATGAATATGCAATCATTTAAGATTAGAAATAATCACATCAGGCAAAAAGGTGCAATTAATATAGATAGATGATGAAATAAGAGAAAGTCACTTGAAGTTTTGGTCATGTCCTACGCAGACCTTTAGATGCATCAGTCTATAGATGTGAAATTATGATAATTGAGCTAAAAGGAGATAGACATAGACCTAAAATCACATGGGAAGGCGTTGTCTTGAAAAATAAACAATTCCTGGAATCGACATAGCCTTAGAAAAAAAATAGAGCAACAGGGAAGAGAAAGATCCATAGAAGCGATACCGTCAAGTTGGGATTAAGGTTTATTCATGTTGGTTTCCTTACTTCAGGTCCAGTCCATTTGGAGTCTTCTAGAGATTTGTATGCTAGTGAAAAATGTTGAGATTTCCTTGCTTTAGGTCCAGTTATTGAGCATTGCATCTAGATGCATCAAAATTGAGTGACATGAATAGTTAGGGTATCTACCGATTATTATAGCCGATCCCAACTGATTTAAGCATAGTTTTATGGTCTTCATGCATATAACTTGCGAGAACTTGTGATGATACTGGAAATGTATTATAGCTAGTTTATCTTCATTTTTTGTGTGAATGATATGCCAGTGTATAACGTGGTGCTTGTTGTACTCTGCATCCAGCAGCAAAGATGTAACCTGTCTTCTCATGTCTCTTCTATTTTTTCTTTTTTATTTAACAGCTTTGTGACTTTGGTTTTGCACGAGCCATGTCCACAAACACAGTAGTTCTGCGATCCATAAAAGGTGAATTTCACTTAAGTCATAGTAGGATTGCTTTGTTTTCCCCAGTCAATAAATGGATATCAAGTGGTTGTTACAAACTATTGTTGGTCTACTATGCTCCTAATCCTCAGTTCTCTTTCCATTTTCTTAGGTACACCATTGTATATGGCTCCAGAATTGGTACGAGAACAACCATACAACCACACTGCTGATTTGTGGTCTCTAGGTGTTATCTTGTATGTGACATCTACTTTAGGAATGTTTTCAGTGTTTTGAAATAACTTAAAAAAGACTTTTTGTGTTAATTGGAAACAAATTGCCTTCTAGCTGGAGGGAAGCTTGACATCTATCTTAGATGAAATGATCTCCTTTTTTTTTTTTTAAAAAAAAAGAACAAAATTTACAGCTAGGAGGCATTAATAATTACAACCTTTACAGCTAAAGCACTAATCTCCTGTTATTAATAGCTTACCTTCTTCTGCAAATGCATTTTCTCCTAATGAATTCCGTTTTTTTGCAGATATGAGTTGTTTGTTGGTCAGCCTCCATTTTACACTAATTCAGTTTATGCTCTTGTTCGTCACATCATCAAGGTAACCAAGATTACTCTTGAACAGAGTTTGGATTTAGAGCTGTGGTTGATTAGACCTCTAACTTGTAAAACACACTTATGCTCAGGACCCAGTTAAGTATCCAGACAATATGAGCTCAACCTTCAAGAGTTTTCTGAAGGGCCTGCTTAATAAGGTTTCCCTCTATAAAACTAAAGCCCTTACACTCCTGTATTTTTAGCTTCCTACTTTTGATCTAGTGATCAATTCTGTGAATCAGGTGCCGCAGAATAGACTTACTTGGCCTGCACTTCTTGATCATCCATTTGTTCAAGAAACATTGGAGGATGTGGAAGCTAGGGTAACTACAGATATTGAAAAGCAAGCTACTTATTTTGAATCTTCCATTTCTTCTTTTATTAATGGAACAATTTATCAAAATGACAGGAAATTCGTGCTGCAGCAGCTACTGCAAAGGGATCTGATGCAACTTGGAGGGGGAAGGGAGATATTCAATCAACTCAGCTGAATGTTGCAACCCCCGAAAGTAAGACTTTATTCACGTATCAGCATGCACGTTTAATTTTGCCTAATTCATCTATCTCAAGGGGTATTTGTGAGAAATATTGAAGAAAAATAATATTGAATTATGTACCTATATTATTACATAGAGACCTTATTTATAGATACTACAATATAATCCTTTACCAAGTAGGATACTACATACTATTCTTATTCCAATTCTAAGTAGGATTGTGTATTCCTATTCTTATTCTAACAATCCCCTTAAGTTGATGCATACAAACCATAAGCACCTAACTTGTTACAAATATAATTAATACGAGAACTAGTGAGGGACTTGATAAAAATATCAATAAGCTGATCACTTGACTTCAAAAATTTGTAATAAACAACATGTAGGGTCACTTGGTTATCACACACAAGTTTCAGCAAATCAATTTTGCCAAATTTTATCTCCCTTAACAACTTTGATCCAAAATAGCTCACAAGTTGCTGCAATCATTGCTTGATATTCTGCTTCTGCATTAGATCGAGCAACCATGCTCTGTTTCTTACTCTTCCACCAAATCATCTAATACTAACATATAATATTCGGATGTAGAACGTCTATCAGAGGGGGATCTTGCCCAATCAACATCTATATATTGTGTGATATTCGTAGAGTAGTCCTTTTTCAGGAGCTGACTCTATCAGAGAGGAAGTCTTAAACCGACTTACAACACTCACAGGAAAATAGATGTCAAGTCTAGTCACTGTGAGATAATTTAACTTTACCACCAGTTGTGTATACCTTTCGGGATTACTGAGTAGCTCCCTCTGCCTTAGAAGGAGTTAACATTCGGATTCATAGGAGTGTCAATGGATCTATATCCTATCATTCCTGTCTCCTCAAAAATGTCCAAGGCATACTTGCATTGAAAAATAACAATACTTGATCCAGACTGAGCAACCTCAATACGTAGAAAATACTTTAGTCTGCCGAGGTCTTTAGTTTGGAAATGCTTAAAGAGATGTTGCTTCAAACTAGTGATACCATCTTGATCACTATCAGTGATATATCATCAATACAAACAACCAAATAAATACACAGATTTGGTGCAGAATATCGATAAAATACAAAGTGATCAGTTTCATGATGAGTCATGTTGAACTTCTAAATTATTGTGCTGAACTTTCCAAATCAGGCTGGAGGAGACTGTTTTAGACCATAGAATGACTTACGCAATCGGCATACAAGGCTACTAGACTCCCCCCCGAGCAACAAAATCAGGTGGTTGCTACTCCATATAGACTTCTTCAACAAGATCACTACGTAGAAAAGCATTCTTAATAGAGGCCAATGACGAACGACAACCATAGAGTAGAAAAGACGACAAATAATATTTTAGCCACGGGATCGAACATATCATTATAATCGAGCCCAAATATGAGTATATCCTTTGGTAACAAGACAAGCCTTAAGTCGATCAACCTGACCACTTGGACTAATTTTTAGTGCATAAACCTAACAACAACCAGTAATAGATTTACCTGCAGGAAGGGAGACAAGTTCCTTAGTACCACTCGTATGTAAAGTAGATATCTCATCAATCATAGCCTGCCTCTATCCACAATAAGAAAGTGCTTCACCTGTCGTCTTAGAAATGGAAATAAAAGACAAAGATGATACAAAAGAATAATAGGGTGATGAGAGACGATGATAACTCAAGAAAGTATAATGTGGGTTAACATTTCGCGTGGATTGTATACCAATTGGTTGGCTAGGAGGAGGCAAGTCCGCAGTAGGAGCAGGGTTTGGCGCATAACATGAATCATCCAGAGGCAAGGTTTTGATTCAAAGAATGTGATATCGGCGGACATAAGATATTGATGAAGATCAGGTTGAGCTCGAGACTAACCAAGAAAGACACACATTGGAGAGCATGAGGGGCTAATTTATCTTTTCCTGGAGCTAAGTGATGAACAAAGTATGAACTCCCAAAGACACGAGGAGGTATAGAGTGGAGATGTGACAGAGGAAACAATATGGAATGTGGAACCTAATTCTGAATAGAAGATGAGGGCATTCTATCAATTACACAACAAGATGCAAGGATTGCATCACCCCAAAAAAGCAACAAAACATGGGATTCAATGAGTAGAGTGCGAGCAATCTCAATAAGATGTCCATTCTTTCTTCTACTACACTATTCTGTAAAAGGGTGCACGAACAAGATGTCTTGTGAATAATTCCTTAGTGAGTCATAATGTCACGACCCGAAATCGGGTATGATGGCACTTGCCTTTACCCACAGAGACAAGTCAGTTTAAACAGGTCACAACAACATGAGACAAGATTATGCGAAAGCTAAAACAACATAACATCAATAATAACCAGGCTATAAGGCATAAATCCAACTAAATCATCCCAGAACTGGTTGTCACAAGGTACAAGCCTTTAATACATTAGAATAAGAAGAAATGATACAAGTCTCAATAGTCTTTGTCTCTCAAATAGAACAAAATTAGTAAAATATTTGACTATCTTGAGAGTATACTGGAACAACAAGCAATTACCTCTCAGCTATCAATAGCTCGTTCCAAAAGGAGAAGAAGAACGTCAGCGGGATTCGGGCTCACAACCTACCCACGTGTTAAATAAATTAGGGTGAGTACCAAGGTACCCAACAAACAGACCTAATCACATGTAGATAATAAAGAACTAAGCACTCCTTCCATCCCAACCACATACCTCTAGACTACAAAACTTGCACGCAGGAAAGCCCAACATACATAGGATAGATAGTATAAACAATTACAATATTATATCACAATGCCTCAATAGCCTCAATACAAGGCCCAAGTTATTATGCATATGTCATAATCTTTCAATAGTTCAATCTCAACAATATACATGATTTAAGTCATTCAACACATCACACTTAGTACATATATCAACTTTCAGGTAAGGAATGATATGAAATGAAATGAAATGCAAATGTCTAGAGGTCGTGATGCTTGTCTGTCCTACAATACACATCTGCTGATATAATCAGGCTGGAACCCATGGAGGCCACACATGGAGCATGTATTCACCGAAACCATTTTCCCTCGACATTTCCTTTATTTTGTTTTGTCGGAACCATTTCTCTTCGACTTCTCTTTATTTTTTTCCTTTTTGCCGGAACCATTTCCCTTTGACATTTTCAATGCAACACGTAATCACATAGGCATGAGAGTATGCAAGAGTAAACATTACCCATACATTCAATAATCACGCCAAGTCAATATCATTAACATCTAGCCGGTACCATTTCCCTTCGGTAACACATAAACACATATATCATATAGGAATGAGAGTATGCAAGAGTCAACATTACCATGCATTCACTCATCACGCCAAATCAACCTCATTATCATCTAGTCAGAACCATTTTCCTTCGGCCTTTCATCATCAATGGGACATTAAGCAAGTATATATCATCACAACACAATAATCACTTCCACAGGTATAAGACTAAGCAAGATATCCACATATATCATTTGTTCATTAATCATCAAACATTCTCATTGTTCTTTCAATATTTGTGTCATCTTCAACACATTACATAATAATCAGTTCATATCTTGAGCTCAATGTTTTTCAATACTATTCATCATTTAGCTCAAGATATGAAGTGATTATTATGTAATGTGTTGAAGATGACACAAATGTTGAAAGAACAATGGGAATGTTTGATGATTAATGAACAAATGATATATGTGGAAGTGATTATTGTGTTGTGATGATATATACTTGCTTGATGTCCCATTGATGATGAAAGGGCGAAGGAAAATGGTTCCAACTAGATGATAATGAGGTTGATTTGGCGTGATGAGTGAATGTATGGTAATGTTGACTCTTGCATACTCTCATTCCTATATGATATATGTGTTACCTAAGGGAAATGTTACCAGCTAGATGTTAATGATATTGACTTGGCATGATTATTGAATGTATGGGTAATGTTTACTCTCATGCCTATGTGATTACGTGTTGCATTGAACATGTCGAAGGGAAATGGTTTCGACAAAAGGAAATGTCAAGGGAAAATTGTTTCGGCGAATACATGCTCCATGTGTGGCCCCCATAGGTTCCAGCCTGATTATATCGATGGATGTATATTGTAGGACAGACAAACATCACGACCTTTAGACATTTACATCATGTTATTTGCATTTAGTCCACATCTCACAACACTTAGTTCAACAATGTCTCAAGTATGCATTTAGCTCAACATTTCTCATAAAGTACTTCATTGGACAATTTCATGAATCAAAGTTTAAGAAGTAGAACATGGTAATGTTGACTCTTGCATACTCTCATTCCTATATGATATATGTGTTACCTAAGGGAAATGGTACCAGCTAGATGTTAATGATATTGACTTGGCATGATTATTGAATGTATGGGTAATGTTTACTCTCATGCCTATGTGATTACGTGTTGCATTGAACATGTCGAAGGGAAATGGTTTCGACAAAAGGAAATGTCAAGGGAAAATTGTTTCGGCGAATACATGCTCCATGTGTGGCCCCCATAGGTTCCAGCCTGATTATATCGATGGATGTATATTGTAGGACAGACAAACATCACGACCTTTAGACATTTACATCATGTTATTTGCATTTAGTCCACATCTCACAACACTTAGTTCAACAATGTCTCAAGTATGCATTTAGCTCAACATTTCTCATAAAGTACTTCATTGGACAATTTCATGAATCAAAGTTTAAGAAGTAGAACATGGATATTTTTACATTCGGCATTACAAGGCCAATTCACAAGCCTTGATCAATCACAATTAGGCATAATTTCACAATTCAAATCACACATGTCATCACTTCCACATCCCCATTACCCAAATCATATCCATTCGAACAATTCACTAATCCCCAAGTTTTACATTGAAAGGAAACACTAAGTTCAATAAATCCAACAAGGGTTAGAATCCACTTGACTTAATTTAGTCAATCAATCACTCCAACGATAATGCTTTCCTCTTTCGAATCTGAAGCACCATAATCTACTCGAAAACGAATTCACAATCACGATACAAAACTAACACCGAAATCAAGCAATATGGGGAAAAGAGCAAAATCATCTAAAAATTTATTATCAAAAATCAATGTCAAAATCTGAGAATTTTTACGAAAGTGTTCCTCTCGTTATAGAAAACCACCAGTGAAAATCAATTCCAAAACGGAGTTGAAATGAGTTCACAATCATAAATTTCGTGAAAATCCCCAATTTTCTCAATTGAATCTTCCAAATTAGATGTTAAAATCAAGGGATAATTAATGGATAAGGAAAGTGAAAATACCTTTTTCACTGAATGAAAATGATACAAATCAGCCCAACAGTCATCGGGATTTGTCACACTGTGAGTTGAAGTTTCTCACCAAAGCTTTGATACCATGTCAGAAATATTGAAGAAAAATATTATTGTTATGAAACTATATAAAACAATACAAAGAATAAAGTAAGGAGAAGAGAGAAGACCTCTTATTTCTCTTGAAGAATATTCAGATGTGTATTATAATGAAGGAAACCCTTTTATTTATAGGGAAAAAACTGACTTGATTTCCAAATAGGATTCCTAACTTTTATCCAAAGAAATCTAGATGATAGACATTCACTATAGCCAAAATCTCGATGACTATTAGAGTACGCCAACTCAATATCTCTATCCCCTCTTTCATTTCGATGACTATTAGAGTACGCCACAATCTCTTGTCCTTGCATTGTTCATCTAACTCAACATACAAGCGCTCAAATATTGTTGTCTTAGCACTCGTCACTGCCGTCTTCACTTCTTCGTCGTCTTATAGATATCCTTAAGGCTTTGTTTTTCATCCTCATCCCTACACTCCAACCACTTCATATAAACAATCTTCTTAGCTTTCACTTTGCCTTGAACTTCTCCCTTCCACCACCAATCATCTTGACGTCCACCAAAGGTCCCTCTCGAAACCCTTAATACTCGATAGCCACTTTTCTAATGTAACCACCGGTGGTGTCCCACATGGTGTTCACGTCTCCATTACTACTCCAAGCCCGTAAACTTCTCAATTGTTCCCCCATCCCCCGACAAAGGGCAGGAGTCATGCCTCCCCATCTAATCCTCGGTTGGGCATAAATAACCTTCTTCCTCTTACCCCTCTTAATCTCTAAGTCCATCACTAGAAGCCTATGTTGAATGAAAATATTCACTCAGAATAACCTTGCAATTCTTACAAAGGCTTCTATCACCTTTTCAGAGGAGTAAGTAATCAATTTGAGTCTTATCTACCAAAGTAACCAAGTGATTTTCCCCCTTCGAAAAACATGAATTAGCAATAACCAACTCAAAGCCTCCATTCCTCTCCCCAAAACCAAAGCCTCCATGAACATCATCAAAACCACTAGAAGTCGCACAAATATGCCCATTAAAATCTCCCCAATGAAGATTTTTTCTGTGTTCTGTATACCTCTCACTACCTTATCCAAATCTTCCCAAAAGAGCTTTTTAACTTCCTCATCCAGTCCCACTTGAGGCGCATAGGAACTAACTACATTCACAATATGATTACCAACCACAAGTTCAATAGACACCATCCTATCATTAATCCTCCTGACCTCAACCACATACTCCCTAAGGTCCTCATCTACTAGGATACCTACTCCATTTCTAACCCTAGAGCCACCCAAGTATCATAATTTAAACTCGTCCACGTCTCGAGCTTTGATATCTACCTATTTGGTCTCCTAAACACACGCTCAACTTAAGTATGCTCGTGTTCCTCTTACTACTAGCCTTCGACCCCAACCGACGACATCAACCTGATCCACCATCAAACCCCAATGCCACTAAACTATACTAAGAACTAATAACTCAACAAACTCTAGAAGATCACGAAGATACAATCTCTTGAAAATAACAACCCAACAATGCAGAGCAGTAAAATATACAATATAATTTACAATTATCAAATAACCAAATACGAAAAAATCAAGAAGAAAAATAATAATCCTATAAAAATACTTGCAACAACCCACCGAGATGTAAAGAGTATGTGTAACAACCACAATATGTAACAAGCAAGAAATATTGCAAGAAATATGATATATTCAAAAAAATATGTAAGAAGCAAGAGATATGTGCTCATGTAAATAATTATCTTACATGGTTTATTCAATCCCAATTTATAGGCAATAAGCATTAAATGCTTAGGATAAAAACTCTGCACCTTTATTTAAGTGAATAATATGTGAGCTCACTAGGTGGGTGAATAGTTCCACAAATATTCCCATATATATACATTTCAATAATGTAGGGACTCAATCTCAACTTTCGTTGATAATGGTCTCACAGTATAAGAAAATTCACCATTCTTTAATTAATACCCACTTGAATTTTCTATAATTCATCTCATCATTATAGATATTTTCATTCTTAATGGTGTCTCCAAGAGACATAGCATCCAACACCCATGAAAGGTAGTTCTTGTCCAAACTATGAAGGCCAACAAACTCAAGTTTTATAAAATTAATCATTAAAAAGAATGAAAATAAATAATATTTTAGCCTTCAAACTTAAACCTCCACTCTTTAAGACGTTAGAGCCTCGTATTGATAACGTGTTATGAAACTATATAAAACAATACAAAAAATAAAGTAGGAGAAGAGAAAAGACTTCTTGTTTCTCTTGAAGAATATTCATATGCGTATTACAATGTAATTTTAATTATAGCAGAAAAACTGACTTTGTATTGGATAAGAATTAGTGTAATTGAGGCACATTATATAGTAATCAAAAGGTTATTAATTTCAGTACTTTTGTACTTTGCATGATCATATGTGACATATTTATAATGATGAGGTGAATTATAGAAAATTCAAGTGGATATTCATTAAAAAATCTAAAGATTCTTTTAAATTGTGAATTTTCTTGTATTGTGAGATCATTATTGAGTCCTACATTCTTGAAATGTATATATGGGGATATTTGTGGAACTATTTACCCACCTAGTGAGCTCACATATCATTCACCTTGATAAAGGTGCAGAGTTTTATCCCAAGCATGAAACTTTTCTATGACACATGTCTGCTCATAGACATTTTTGGTGATATTGAAGATTCTAAACATAGTAGAATTGTACTCATGAATAAACTTATAGTCTTTTAACCTCATATGCATCCAATCACATGGTGCTTTTGGATGTATGACTATCTTTAAATGGTCATAACTTTAACACAATTTTATTTTCATTCTTAATGGTGTCTCTAACACCATAGCATTCAAGACCCATGAAGGGTAGTTCTTGCCCAAACTATGAAGGGCAACAAACTTGAGTTTCATAAAATTGGTCATATTAAAAAGAATGAAAAAAATAATACCTTTCAAACTTAACCTCCACTCTTTAAGACGGTTGAACCTTGTGCTGATTACGTATTATGAGACTATAAAATAATACAAAGAATAAAGTAGGGAGAAGAGAAAAGACTTCTTGTTTCTCTTGAAGAATATTCAGATGTGTATTACAATGAAGGAAACTCTTTTATTTATAGGGAAAAAACTAACTTGTATTGGATAAGAATTAGTGTAATTGAGGCATATTCTATAGTAAATCAGAAAGTTTAATTTCAATACTTTTGTACTTTGGCATGATCGTACGGGACATATCTATAATGATAAGATGAATTATAGAAAATTCAATTAGATACTCAATCTAAAGCTTCTTTTAAATGGTGAATTTTCTTGTACTACATTCTTGAAATGTATATGGGGATATTTGTGAAACTATTCACCCGCCTAGTGAGTCATTTAGATATTGCATGGTCCTAATAATTGTTCCATCTAGATAGTCTCACGTTTGGCTACTGTCATCTTGCACCTTGATGTTGGCAGAAATAATATGATTATGCACACATATCATTCACCTCGATAAAGGTGCAAAGTTTTCATCCCAAGCATGAAACTTTTTTATAACACGTCTGCCCATAGTCATATTTGGTGATACCAAGATATTCAAGATTCTGAACATAGCAGAATTATACTCATGAATAGACTTATAGTCTTTTTAGGCTCATATGCATCCAATCACATGGTGCTTTTGGATGTATGACCATCTTCAAGTGGTCATAACTTTAACACAATTTTATTTTCATTCTTAATGGTGTGTCCAAGACCCATAGAATCCAAGGGTAAACAAACTCAAGTTTCATAAAATTAGTCATATTAAAAAGAATGAAAATAAATAATACCTTAGCCTTCAAACTTAACCTCCACTCTTAAAGACGGTAGAGTCTTGTGCTGATAACGTGTTATGAAACTATATAAAACAATACAAAGAATAAAGTAGGGAGAAGAGAAAAGACTTCTTGTTTCTCTTGAAGAATATTCAGATGTGTATTAAAAATGCAGGACATCCTTTTATTTATAAGGAAAAATTTAACTTGGTCTCCAAGTAGGATTTCTAACTTTTATTCAAAGGAATCTACATAATAGACGTTCACTATAATACAAATATGTTTATAATAATTATTAAATTTTGTTTACCACATTATTACATAGACTTTCTTTATAGATACTACAATATAATCCTTTACCAAGTAGGATACTACATACTATTCTTATTCTAACTATATCATTGCAGGTAAAAATCATATTCAAGCTGTAAGTGGAAATGGAAACACAGCAAACCTTCAGACTGAGGTACATTTGAAGAGTCTGGACAACGCAGTCAATGCTTCACCAGAGGAGTTCCCTGGTTTCTCACAGCCTGATGATATTGTACAGTCAGGTTAGTTGTGTTCTGATCTATAGAATAGGCTAAATTTTCTACTTATGTGATCATGCTGCAAAATCTTGGGGTTTCTATGAGTTCATATGCAATGCAACTGATATAACTGTTTTCAACATGGGCAACAAAGGAAGAATCTTTTACCTCTTTACCAAATGTAATTCGAGTAAAACATAGGACCTGTATATGGTTAATCTTTTTCAGAAAAGAGTAATATTAAATCCTGAATTTGAAATAATTAGGTCAATATCTCATAGAAGAGTCAAACAATGATACGTAAGGGATGTAAATGTAACTCGTCATGACGTTCATTTAATTTTCTTTTTTAAATTGATTCAGAGGTGGCTCTATAGTTACTCTCTTTGTTTCTGATCATGCAAGTAACTGAATATTTTCCTTTTTCGCACCACTATGAGACAAGCGACCACCATCTGTTGGTTTTTCTTTGAGGTACAGCAGGTCCTATCAGTTACACTGTATCACTGACACTAGCATTGGGTGTTTGTCTGTATGAAGGACAAACACAATGTTCAGCTTTTTGAAGAATTGTCTGTCGATGTTGTATGCATGCAATACAATATTTGTAATACTATTACTTATCTGAATTTTAGATGCACAAATAGCAACTCTTTCTTTCTTTGTTAGTTTCTTTAGCTCATCTTTCTTAGCTTCTTATGACATTTGCATTTCGTCACAAGTTAATTCTCTCTCATGCTTCTACCTCTGTAGTTGCTAATGATATCCCATCATATGTTTCTGTCTATTTTTGGTTTGTTTCAGAGAGGGGAGGATCAAATAATCTTTATCAATTTTCCTAAATATCATTCAGTATTTTATAATATATATGTCCACAGGTGAGATATCCATGATATATGTTGTCTTTTCAGGTTGTCAGGTTTTGGATCGGCTGGAAAGCAACTCCCGAACAGTTAAGGGTGCAAAAGTTATTGGCCAAGATAATGATGCATTATCAGCTATTTTGGTTCCACTAAGAAACTTGTGCGATGAATCAAAAATTCCTAGCAGGTAATAGAGTTTTGTATAAGAGATGTGTAGCATCTTATTTGATTAGACATAACATTGTATATTTTAGGGAAAACTACCCAAAATAGACCTAATGTGAAATTATTTACCCTTAGTGGACCCGTAGCCCAAACTATTTATCTTCTTATCCAACTTTTCCTTTTTTATTTCGCCCATGATATGCTGACGTCAGCACGATGTCAGCATAAATACTATGAAATAATCCTCTATGATACTCCGACGGTATATATACACCATTGTAATATCATATATATACACCATTGTGATATCATATAGAATGAGCTCAATCCTCTGTTATACTTTGGTGGTATATTGATACCCTATTGGTATCATATAGGATTATGTTTTTTTAAGAAATAAATAAGAAACCATTAAAAAATTATTAAACTCTAAATTAGTAGAAAATATATTCGTTGTGATACTTCGTTTGTATATTAATACCATATCGGTGTCGTATATTGGAGCTTAATTATTTGTGATATTCTATTGGTATATTGATACTCTATCAGTATCATATAGTTTTGAGCTCTTTTTTTAAGAAATAGAACGATTAAGAGAAAATTATTAAAGTCACAAAATTATTTATTAAACTCTAAATTAGTAGAAAATATATTCTTGTGATACTCCGTAGTATCATATAATTTTGAACTCTTTTTTAATAAATAAAATAATTAAGAGAAAATTATTAAAGTCACAAACTTATTTATGAAATTTTAAATTAGTAGAAAATATATTCTTTATGGTACTATGTGGGTATATCGATATCATATCGGTATCATATAGGACTGAGCTTAATCCTCTGTGATACCTTGTCGGTATATATACACCCTATTGGTATATCTACAAGGTGGGCGTTGATATCAACATGACGCCAGCATGATGCCAACACACTAATTTTAATTGTAGGGGGTATAAAAAAATAAAATGATATTGTGAGAAATATTGGAGAGAATATTATTGAATTGTGTTCTATATTATTACATTGAGATCCTATTTATATATACTATATTAAACTCCTTTTCCAACTAGGATACTATAATAAAATCCTTTTCCAACTAGGATACTATAATACAATCCTTTTCCAAATAGGATTCTATATACTATTGTTATTCCTATTCC
>JBCEWC010010836.1:0-17274 GCA_038996855.1 Solanum aculeatissimum
ATTATCTCTTAAAGCTTGCAACCTTCTCTTTGCTATCTTTACAAGAATCATGGCATTTGCAATATCTTGCTCTTTTTCTATATGACACATTAAGATCATATGTGATTCCTAACACATCCGTCATCAAATGTAACAAGAAAATAGTGTCAAATATTTGACAACTTCTAAGAAATTCCGATGCGCTTGCTCGTTCTTCCAAAATACTTGCATTTATAACAAGAGCATCAAGTACATCAACAATAGAGCCAAAACTACTAATAAAGTTCCTAAATGACTTGTGGTGAGATCCTCAACGAGTATCATCGGCTTTATTAAGACCAAGTTCTTTTTTTAATCCTCTACCCATTTCTAATTCACCCATATCCAATGCCTCTCGAAGTTTTTCCTTTTGAGATTCTCGAAATTCATCCACGCGTTTAAAAGAAGCTCTCAATACATTCAAAAAATTTGAAATCAATAGTATATGTATATGTAAGTATTATTTTGGCTAAAATAAAGACTAGGCCAGGTCTAGGGTAGTGTCGGCCAAGAATTAAATGAAATTTAGGCAAACAATTGGACCTAAATTTGGTCCTAAATGGGTGGAAAAGTGAATTGAAAAAAGTAGGCATTTATATATATATATATATATATATATATATATATAAAAGATGATGTTTAGATCCGTCTGCGTGGCATGCCTTATCAATCAGGAATTCTTTTTCCTTTTTTCCTGCATAAAAAAATTGATGGGTTTCTTCTGCTTAGCGTCTCTTTACCCTTTTGTCTTTTATATGATTCGATACATTTTTCCGCTTTTAACGGCTACTGCCCCTTTCTTTCTCCTTCTCCATGAGTCAAATATCCCTCCATTTCTCTTTAACCCCTCGCTTTCTGGAGTTCAATTTCCTTTTAATATTTCCTTTCAATGATTTTTTTCTTTACACTTTTGCGTGGTGCTTTGTGTAATTTTATAGATGGATCCGTTCCTGATTAACGACTTTCCCATTTGCTTTCATGTGTGCTTACTTCTTTGTGTAGTTCAATAGTCGCTTTTGTTTCTGTTCTTAATGAATTGAAGAAATTATATTCTTCTGGCTATTTTTCTGATTTGCTAGAGATGTCATCATAACAAAACAGAATGGTCCTGTTGTTGTCGTTAGAACTTCACTAGTGTGCCTACTAATTTGATGTTACAATGCTTGGGCAGCATACCATGGAGATAATTGCAACTTGGACAGTGGAAGCACCAAAAAAGGTGTATGAGATAGCTTTTGTCTACCAAATCATATGTCAAGGGGATAACAACAGTTTGAGCCAAAGAAACATCTATCATTTCTAAGTCCAATATGGGGAATTTTTTGAGTGATGAGGCTGGTAATCTCAGACGTATATCTCCCTGTCATCTTGCTCTTGTGAGACCCAATAAGACGTGTCGTTGTGTTGTGAGAACCGATTCTTTTAGCACTTTCACTTTCACCTACAGTAGTATCTAAGGATGTCACAACAAATGGAGATCCAGACTGCTGAATTTGATCACAATTCTTCTTTCGTTTATTCTCTTTATTTCCCTATCAAAATTTCTCAAACTTAGACTTCTTGGAGAAATAAGCTTGTGAAGCCTCTTCAATAGTGTCAAAAGTTCCCAAACATACTTCCTTATGCTTAACTGGGTCTGTAATAACAACTACATATCTCCCACTCTTTCGCCTTCTTATTCCAATTAAGCTTCTCCTGACTTTGGGATCACAACTTGTAGTAATATTACACTCACCAGATGATTTAACGCTATGGACATTAGTCATTAAATACAAGGTTGCTTTAGAAGAACTGGATTCTTCCCCTTGAGAATTAATTCTTTTAGCTCTTCCATTTTCACTAGTAGTAGTATCTAAGGATGCCAAAACAGTCGATGATTCATGCTGCTGAATTTGAGCACAATGCTTCTTTGGTTTATTCTCCTTATTTCCTTGTTGGCTTAATTTCGTAAACTTAGACTTCTTAGTCAAATAAGCTTGTGAAGCCTCTTTAATAGTGACAAAAGTCCCCCACCAGACTTTCTTATGGCTTATTAGATCTGTAATCTCAGCTGCATATCTCCCTTTATTTTTCCTTCGGACTCCAATTAAGCTTATCTTAGCGTTAAGATCACAAATTTTAATTTTGTTACACTCATCAGATGATTTTGTGCCACAAAAATTAGCCATTAGACCCGAGTTAGACAATCTGGATCTCTCTTTAGCAAAATAGAAAGCTTCTTCAGTGGCACCAATTTCGTGAGAATCAATCCTTTACTCAAATCGTCCCTTAGATTAACTTGAGATCAGAGCATCAATTTCTAATCCACCATTTGATTCAGTCTGAAATATTTCACCATTTACATTTTCATATCCCTGCTTGACACTGACTAATTCCTCTGATTTCTCAGAATTATATATATGTGTAAATTAGCAGATTCTTTACTCTTCATATTTACCTGCTATCTTAATTTCTCATTCTCAAACTTAGATTTCTTCATACCTATCCTGGAAAGGCATCTATCCAGCGTGTTGTCAAATGTCTTAATAGACTGCTAGATGAAAATCTTCTGCCTGAAGTTTCTGATTTTGGATTGGCGAAAATTGGTCTAGAAATTGATCCAACACATGTTAATACTGCAAGAAAAGAAAAATTTGAATACTTTGATCTAAAGCCTTTGCGGCAACAAATAACTGAGAATTTGATTTTTTTAAGGATAAACAATTGTAGATGTAATTATCTTTTGAATGTTAGTTAGCTAGTATTTTGGAGTTTCAACCTTATGTAAATTCTATTTTATGAATTTCAAATCTGATGTAAATACTATATACATGTGAATGAAATATACTCTTATATTAACGAGAGTCTTCATAATATTCTCCTTATTTTAACTTGGTATCAGAGCGGTGTGCGATTCTTGCTCTTTTTTTTTTCATTTTCATCTGGATGGCTTCTCAAACAATCTCTACAAATCAATCTTCTTCAGCCAACAATTTGCTTGTGGCGCTATCAGGAGGATCAAACAACAAAATTTCCTTACCTCCTCTCAATTTCACACTTAACCAAGATAATTATCTATTATGGGAAACCACAATCAGATCTGCTCTTGAGGTATTTAACTAGGATAAATACCTTGACTCTACCCAAATGCCCCCATTAATGATTATGTCACCCTCAACTGATAACTCCTCCACAAATCAAAATCATGTTCCCAATCCATAATATGAAACTTGGAAATCCCATGATAGAGTTATCCTCCTTTGGATCAAAACAACTATTGATCCTTCCATCCTTGGACACATTATTCAATGTCGAACCACGACTGAGGCATGAACTAGCCTTCATCATCTCTTTCAGACTCAATCTCTTGCTCGGGTGATGACTTTGCGTCTTCAACTACAAACAATGACCAAGGGTAATCTTTCCATCATGGAGTACTTCCAACGCAAACGTACAATTGCCAACGATCTTGCTATGGCTCTTCAACCTGTCACTAATCCTGAATTTGTGACTTATATCTTATGCGGACTTGATCCAGCTTATGGCCCCTTTCGCACGGCCATCAACCTTCACACTCCTCCTGTCACTTGCGAGGAACTTCTTGGTCTTCTCCTACAAGAAGAACAAAAACTTGTAGATGAATCTGCTCATGTTACTCTCTCGACTAATGTTGCTAGTCATCAAGGTTTATCGTCTCGGACTTCTCACAACTCCAGTCCATCAACAAATCAATTCCAACAATGCAATTCCAAACGCAGTGACAACAGACGGCCATCAAATCGCCCCATTTGCCAAATCTGTGAGAAAAGTTGGTCATATGGCGAAAAATTGCTACAATCGATTCAATGATCAGTACCCACCAACTAACACACCTCATCCTCAAGCCAATATTTCTACCTCCTCCTCAGCCGTCTTAGACCCCTCTTGGTGTCTTGACTCAGGGGCCATAAATCATGTCACTGTAGAAGTGGGTAATCTATCCATTACATCAGACTATTCTGGGAATGACTCGCTTGCGGTTGGTAACGATTCTAAACTCCCTATAACTCACATTGGTTCTTCTATTATTCCCTCACCTTCTCGATCTTTCCTTTTAAAATAATGTCTTAATTGTTCCTCAAATTACAACTAATCTCCTAAGTGTTTCTCAATTTACTCATGATAATAATGTCATAATTGAGTTTCACCCTTCTTGTTGTCTTATAAAGGATCTACAGGGAAAGTTTCTTCTTCGAGGAATGATTAAGCATGGTCTTTATCGTCTTGCTACCTCCTAACTTTCTACTCAACCTAGAGCCTTCTTGGGTGTTAAGGTTCCTCTCCAAATATGGCACGATCGACTTGGTCATCCTCATGAGTCCGTTCTCCGTCGTTTGGCTTCCACTGGTTACCTTTCTATTTCCAGTAATAAACTCCAGTCAGTATGTGGCCCATGTCAACTTGGCAAGAGTCATCGTCAACATTTATCTTCGACTCATATGTCAAGTTCCTTTCCTTTTGAATTAATTTATTCCGATGTATGGGGCCCTACTCCAATTGATTCTGTTAATGGAAATAAGTACTTTGTTTAAATTTGGATGACTACTCCAAATTTGTATGGATATTTTTTACGTCTTCTAAATCTCAAGTGTTCACCATCTTCAAGTATTTTATCAAAAGGGTGAAAACTCAATTTAGTAGCAAAATTAAATCCATTCAAACTGATTGGGGTGGTGAATATCGTAATGTCTCTATCTTTGTCCAACAATTAGGGATCATTCATCGGGTCACTTGCCCTCACACTCATGAACAAAATAGTGCTTCTGAACATCGTAACCACATCATTGTTGAAAAGGGACTAGCCATTCTTGCGAATTCATCTCTTCCTTTATAGTTTTGGGAACATGCCTTCTCCACATCCACTTATCTTCATAATCGAATGATTAGTCCTTCTCTTAATTTTCAGTCTCCATTTTCTCTTCTCTATAATCGTAGTCCTGGTTACTCGTTACTTAAAGTATTTGGGTGTCTCTATTATTTTTTTTCTGCGTCCTTACAATAACCATAAACTCCAGTATCGATCTTTGGCGTGTGTTTTCTTAGGTTACAACAGTAGACACAAAGGGTACCTTTGTTTTCATGTTTCATCAGGTCGCCTTTATATTGCTCGTCATGTAATTTTTGATGAGCACACCTTTCCTTACCCCACAATCATCAGTAGCTCCAAACTTGCTTCTCCTGCATCCAACTCCCTCAATCTTGATATACTCACTTCTTTGCTACCCTTATCCAACATCTTTCCAGTTCATACTGTGTCCCCATCCATTTCCACCTAGTCTGATAATCCAGCTCTTTCATCTAGTATACCGTCCTCTTCATCCCCTCTCTTGCCTGGCATTTCTCAGCCCTTGGAACCACCCAATCCCTCCACTTCTTCATCTCCCAGTTCCACTTCTCTTCGGCCTGTTCCTCCATATTCTACTCTTTTTTACCTTCGCCAATGTTCCTCTTCTATCCACCCCATGACTACTAGAGCCCAAACTAATTCTCTTAAACCTAAGACGTTCCTATCTATGGTTCAACTCACTTTCTCCTCCTCTCCTGTGGAACCAAAAACCTACAAGTAAGCAAGATCATCTCCTGAATGGTGTGTAGCCATGTCACATGAATATAATGCCTTTCTTCGTAATGAAACTTGGTCCCTCGAGCCATGCCCTCCTCATGCTAATGTTGTTAGGTGCAAATGGGTATTCAAAATTAAACGACATGCTAATGGGAAATAGAGCGGTATAAAGTCCGTCTTGTGGCTAAAAGATATCATCAAGAAGAGGGTGTTGATTATTTTGATACTTTTAGCCCGGTTGTGAAGCCTAATACCATTCGAGTGGTCTTATCACTTGCACTTGCTCGCGGCCGGCAACTTAAACAACTTGATGTTTATAATGCTTTCTTAAATGGCGATCTTCAAGAGTGTTTACATGTCTCAGCCCCCTGTCTTTGTTGATACTCAATATCCTCATCATGTTTGTCGCCTAAGAAAAGCGCTTTATGGTTTGAAACAAGCTACTCGGGCTTGGTTTATGAAACTAAAAAATTTTCTAGTACATCACGGATTTAAGAGTTGTTATACTGACTCCTCCCTATTTGTTCGTAATCGTGGCTCTTTTATTACCTACCTTCTTGTCTACGTGGATGATATCATTCTTACAGGTAATGACTTTAATTTTATCTCCAGCTTTACAACTATTTTGAACTCTGGTTTCTCCCTTAAGGACTTGGGCAATCTGAGCTTCTTTCTTGGGATTGAAATACTGCATCATGGGAATTATTTGCTATTGTCTCAATCTTCATACATCAAGGACCTTCTCCGTCGTAGCCACCTCCAAGATGCTAAACCATAACAAAACCATGCAGATTCCACTGCCATGCTTACACGTGATGGGTCGCTAGCTCCAGATGTTACTTTATATGCTGTTAATCGGGTTTGTCAGTTTGTGCATGATCCTTGGTTATCTCACTGAACTGCAGTTAAATGCATTTTGCACTATCTAAAGGGCACTTTGCATCTTGGTCTCCAATTTTCTCCATTATCAGATCAATCTATTCGAGCTTATTCTGATGCGGGATAGGCTGCTGATGTCCTTGACCGTCGCTCCCACCATGGCTATGCCATTTTTCTAGGGAGTAATCTGGTGAGTTGGTCTTCTCATAAACAAACTGTTGTGGCTCGCTCCAGCACAGAGGCAGAGTATAGAGCAGTTACCTTTGCCACGACTGAAGTGGCTTGGCTCAAGAACTTGTTATTTGAACTTGGTGTCACTTATAACAAGCCACCTGTACTCCTCTGTAATAATCTAAGTGAACTTTATATGTGTACTAATCTAGTTTTTCGCAATCGGTCGAAACATATTGAGATTGATTATCACTTTGTTCGTGAGAAAGTTGAGCGAGGCTTATTGTCTGTTCGTTATGTTCCGACCTAAGATCAATATGTAGATATCTTTACAAAGACACTTGGCTCATATCTTTTTATTCTTTTTCGCGACAAGCACAATGTTCGTATACTGCCGTTGAGCTTGATAGGGGATGTTAAGGATAAACAATTGTAGACGTAATTGTCTTTTGAATGTTAGTTAGCTAGTATTTAGGAGTTTCAACCTTATGTAACTATTTAATAAATTTCAAATTTGATGTAAATACTATATATATGTGAATGAAATATACTCTCAGATTAACGAGTGTCTTCATAATATTCTCCTTATTTTAACTGATTTCTATTCCTTTGGCAATGTAATGTTTGTAGTCCTTTCTAAAAGGCCTATAATCAATCTCTCTCTTCCCGATGAATCGTTAAATTTGATTGAATGTGTGGTAAATTATTTTAAGGATCGAAGAATCATTAATCCTAGGATTATGCGTGAGATAACACTAACGGGATGAAGTTTGTAGAGACTGTTGGAAATGCTCGACGTAATATGGTGTAGACCAACCGACTATGGGAGAATTTTTGCAGAACTTGGAATATGCATTAAAACTTAAATGGAAAGACTAAAAAATAACGCAATAGAATGACATCTCGGATAATATGTTGGGTAACAATGTCTTAAGTACTGAATATAACATGGAGAGTATGGCTGATCTTGATGGTGTTTCAATGACCAAAGTACTTTGCCTACTGGTGAAATCTGAAAACAAACTCATGTGACATAATAGGACAAAATACAGAATCATCTATTGAACTCTACCAGTGAATTGTATATTTGTATTCTTTTTTCTTTGCATTTGGAGGATTATCTTTTTTGTCAAGTAAACTTAATCATTTTTGGAATAGTTACGAAATCGACGTGAATAGGATCAAATCATATTTCATGGTATTCACATGAGGTTCCTCTTTAGGAAAGTCCATAAGAGGACTTAGTTACATTGATCCATGATTTATATTTCATTTTTATTTCATTTTCATTTTTTGAAGAATCTATCATTCAATTATGACTTGTTTTGTTTCTTGATTCCACATTATCCAAAAGGCAGAAAATTAAAAAGGAAATTAAGACCCGATGATGTAATTTAGGAAAGGAGTTTTACCTTGAATATGGAGTATAGTTCAATAAATCCACCTATTCGACCTCAGTTCATCATTATCTTCCATTGCTACTCCATATAGCTTGTAGATAGCTCACCGACTTATATGTGCTCTTCTATATATTTGATTGATTAAAGATCATATGTATAGTTTCTTTTTATTCTATTTGCATTTTCAGCTGTTATATGTTGCTGTCTTTTTCAAAAAATTTGTTTTTGATTACATTAGAAATAAGCTCTAAATGTAGTTGTATGTATAATGAATGCTCTTAATTAGCAAATAACTAGAAAATTAGGCTCCATAATTTCAATTATTACTCTGGTATCTTAAGAAAGTTTTGGTTGGAATGCTATTAATGATGAATTTGAAGAGGTCAATTTAGAGGTTAAGACTAGAAATTAGTTTTTGGGTTAACTTTGTATGCTTTTGTTTTGAAAACTGAAATAGATATTCTGCAGGTTCAATGAGATTTTATTGAGAATGAGGAGGCTCATCCGAATCGGGGAGTTTCATTAACAGTTGGTTTCTTTCCAGGATTGAAAGTGAGTTTGATCCCATTGTTAATGCAAACTCAAGTAACATTTTATTCTAATATTACCCTGACGTATTTTAGAAATAAGTGTGTGATATTAAGAAGATTCTAAACTTTTACTGTGGAAGTCGATTTCAAATGTAAATATCATAAACAGACGTAGTTCAAAAAAATGATAGAAACATAAACAACAGAGTGTAACCTGCCGAGGAGAATTTCAAGTAGGCAAAATAGTGAGAGGTTGTAAATATCAACAATAAAGGGACTACATAAATCATAGGTTCAAAGAAAGAAAATTATAACAGGTTATGAGGATTATAAACAGACCATTTGCTGTTGAAGACAGGAATGTGCATAAGCAATAAGGACACTATCAACACAAGGTGCATAAGCGAAAAACACTATCAATCATGGTGTTAGAAGTGGATCTCACTATGTTGCTGATAACGCTGTAGTTGCTAAGGAAACTACCATTGAGAAAGGTCCGTAGTATTTTCCAAGGCTCAAAATAGACATTTGAGAAGTTACTGAATATTTCAACAAATATTAAATTTTGAATTCACATTTTTAGTAAGTATAACCAAATCACAATACTAAGATTTACAAGTCATTTGGTATGAAAGAACAAGGGACAATAATCCCACAACATAGTACAGGATTAATAAAATGCACCATAATTTTATTATGGTCGGAGTGTTATGAAATTATAAAGTATGAAGAAAAAAAAGTAGAGAAAAGATTGCTTGTTGCTCTTGAATAATATTCAGTTGTATATTACAATGAAGAAAACCCTTATCTATATAAGGAAAAAACTAATTTGATTTCCAAGTAAGAAACTGACTTGATATTCAAATAGGATTCCTAACTATTAAAGGAATCCACATAATAGACATTCACTACAAATTAAATATGTTTATAACACTCCCCCTTGAATGTCTACTTGCTATATTATGTGCCTCGTTAAAATCTTACTAGATAAAACCCAGTGGAAAAAATTCTAATGAAGGAATATCTAATAATATGCATTTTGGATGCCTCATTAAAAACCTTATAAGAAAAACCCAATGGCACAAAACCTTGTGAGAAAAAAAGAGTACACCGTGTATTAACTCCTCCTAATCAGGATATCAATCCAAAGACTTGAATCTTCGCATCCCAATCTTGTGCTTATCTTCTAGAAAGTTGTAGTTGGTAGAGACCTGGTGAACAAATCAACCAAATTGTCACTCGAACGAATCTGTTACACATTTATATCACCATTCTTTTGGAGCTCATGTGTGTAGAAAGTTTTGGTGAAATGTGCTTTGTTCCATCTCTTTTTATGAATCCACCCTTTAGGATCAAAGAGTTTTGCAAGTTCCTCACTTCAACTTCTTTAAACAAACAATCTATTGCCTTTTGAAAACTCTTCAAGAGTTTCAATTCAAGTTGTCAACTTGCATAAAAATATGAAAGATTCTTGATTAATTTAATCAATATGAGGATTATAAACAAGTTTTTTTTAAGAATTTGTGTATGCTTCATGCATTTTAAATCCTTCAAATACTTTCACATCAATTTTGTCCAGTAATAATATTCAATATTAAATGCATGACATTTTCTAATATCTAGATTGCAAGTCAAATAAACTTTACGCTTACCAAGATGCACCATTCCCCACTTGATAATTAGAGCATGCTTTAATATATCGAGAATTTAGATCCTCATAATCTTTTACAATATTGCGCTATGTTGTATCAAAAATATCATCGATAATTTTTTTTTGTCGATTTGTAATGCGACATAACTTATTAAGATCTCATCACTTCATTATTTTCAGGTAGCTACCCCTTTCGTGAATTTTCATGAAGTGTTATGTCATAAGCTCTTCAAGAGCACATTGCCTCTTAATTATGACCTATTTGATCATTTGCTCCTTTTCCTTTCAAGAATCATTTTATGTGGGATCAATTGAATGTTTCATGCATATCATGAACTTTTTCCTTTAGGGAGATTCAATAAGAGTATTTCAACTCTTAGTTTCTTATTATCTCCCCCTTATGTTAGAATAACTAATATATATATTTCAATCTATCTTGGAGAATTCATATTTTATGCATCATGGTATATTTATTAATTATATACCACATATCAAAATTATTAGATGGAAATTATATGGTCCTTGATCATAAATCAATTGAGGGAAATTTGATCATAATGTATTGGTCTGATGCATATCTTTAAATATAATTTATCATATTTCAGACCATGTCTTTGTTCTCATAAGCAATGATTGATAATTTATTTAAAGTATTTAATGTCAATCAGCTTAAATATTTATAAATATCATCAAGATGACTTATTTTGATTATGTATTCTGAAAGTTATGCTCTTAAATCAATTATCTTGCACAAATAATTTTGCAAATGTCAAACTTCAAGTTGACAATAAATGCACATGTGATCATCTTATAGATGCATCTATTTCACATATCACATGACCGTGAACGGGCCCATATTCACCTTTTATACTTTTAGAATTTAGGAAATTCAGTTCCAACATTAGTTGATCCAATCAACTTATCATGAGAACATATAGTCTTGAAGAATAATTTATTTCTTCAATATATGTCTAATGAGTAAACTTCAAGTTTATCATGACGTGTTCCTTTTGCTTTAGTAAATTTCTGATTTACTATTACGTGAGCAGATTTCAAATTTATTACTCAAAGAGTAGTTTTTATATTTATTTCTTCTCAATTACTCTATCTCTTTTCTGGAGATGAGGCATGATGATATCACGATAAAGTGCACATTCATTCATATTGAGAAGTTTAATTGAATGTTATCACATTCACTTTAGGGAATGAATCTGTATCTGTAGCACTTATCAAAAAGTTTTCATTCTTCAAGAATAGAACACAATCACTTAGCATATCAATTTATGACAACTTAGTACCTTATTCTATGTTCACGTGCATTATTTAATTACTTGTCTTGTTTCAGACATTATGCACTGCTACCACATTCACTTTAAGGTATGGAGAATTTTAATGGAATATATTTTATGATTTTTCACCAAAAGCACATTATTTTTCTTTAGTCGTCATTATATCATTAATTCGGTGCATTGAGACTTGAACCCAACGTCTTACCCATAGACCTTTTTGGTGATACCAAAATATTCAAGATTCTGAACACAACAGAATTGTACTCATGAATAGACTTAAAAGTCTTCTAGCCTCAGATGCATTAAATCATATCGTGATTTTGGATGTATGAACATCTTCAAGTGATCATATCTGTCTTTTAGGATTTTCCACAAAACAAGTGAATCTTTAACTGTGAGATATTCATATTTTTAAAATTTCATCAAGAAGATGACACAAGAATATCATAACTTTGCACATTCTTGTTTTGATGCTTTACTTTCATCTTAATTGTGTCTCTAAGACCCATAGCATCCAACACCCATGAAGGGTGGTTCTTGCTCAATAAAGAGAAAATAAATAAATAAATAATACCTTAGCCTTCAAACTTAACCTTCAATCTTTAAGATGGTAAAGTCTTAGCCTTGAAACTTAACCTTCACTCTTTAGGATGGTAGAGTCTCGTGCTGATAACGTGTTATGAAAGTATAAAGTAAAAAGAAGAAGAAAGTAGAGAGAAGATTTGTTATTGCTCTTGAATAATATTCAGTTGTATATTACAATAAAGGAAACCCTTATATTTATAAGGAAAAAACTGATTTGGTTTCCAAGTAAGAAATTGACTTGATATTCAAATAGGATTCCTAACTATTACAGAAATCCACATAATAAACATTCACTAAAAATTAAATATGTTTATAACACTGAGGTATTAGTTAGTTTCAAGATTATTTATTTTTTCATTTGTATCACAAGGATCATGATATATAAGTTACTCCATACACATAGTGTGGGATAATTTGTTTATCCTATTGCATATCAAGTGACTCCTTAAAATATGAGTAACCATATCTGAACCTTGAATCTGTATTTGCTATGTTGCAACGTATTAAGCAGTCCACGTTTGGTCATGTAGTTGTTGATATTTGAAAATAGTGGTATTTGAAGTTAAGTTGAAAATAACCCATCAAAAAATCTGAAAAATATTGGTAGAAATTTCGTAAGCATTTCTTTTGTTAATAACATGAAAGTGGTTAGGACAAGTTTTTTCAAATTTGATGAACTTGGGAACTTTTCGAAGAATTTTTTTTTGATTATCAATATATAACCAAAGCACTATTTTTGAGGTAAAAATAGCAAAAAATATGTAGAAAGATACTCCCTTTCAAGTGCAGGTGCATAAACAAAAGAGGTTGTCGTTCATGGCATTCAGATTGGATCCGAGTATGTTCCGGACAAGGCCAAAGTAGCAAAGGTGTCACGACCCGATGCTGGGGTCTAGGAGTGACATGGCGATTGGGAACCCGAGAGTCCCCAAAAAAGCCTCATAGTAACCATATACATATCATCAGTTCAGAAACGCATAATTAAACAACAAACACATAGTTTCTAAGGGGAAAGGGGCTTTGGACTCAAGCCATGGGGGATTTCATAGGGGTTAGGATTTGCATGGATTCATATAACACATAGCACATAAGAACTAAGGGGCGGGTAAGTATGATTCACACTATGGGGATAGAGAGGGGCTTAGGACTTTTCAAATCTCCATATCTCATCATAAACATATCTTCAAAACATAAGTATAACATAATATAGTCATAGGCATAGCTTCCATAAGCAATATGTAACAAGTATAGCAAGATAGTACGTAGAGTTCACAAGATGTTTGACAATGCCTCTAACATATGGATAGGATGAAGGCCAAGACACGTTATAGGCTCACCCTTAAAGTAAGGACATAAAACATCATAACATAGTAGGTATATAGAAGATGGTTTGTCCTTGGATGACAGGACTCACTACAAGAACCTCTTTGCAAATCAACTAGCCGTCAAGAAGTGGAAGTTGATAGTCTCTGGTCCATACATGATTAGATCATGTAGGCAAAAAAGTATGCGTTAGTATATTTGAATGTACTAAGTATGCGGGCATGCAAAATGCTCATGAACATGTAATCCTGCAAATCAATGTTAGATGACAAGACACACATATATATAAAAAGAAATATATAGGAAAGAATATCATATCAACATGCCATGAAATCCATGATGCATGTAATGCTAATATACTTCAACATATCGGGTATGTGACCTTGACCGCATATAAGACTAAGTGAGCTATAACTTGGAATTCCAATGTTCACCCTACACCGGAAGAAAGGGCTATCTACTTGCCAAAGGTAGACCTTACTTCTCCTTACGGGAACACAACCTATTTTGGAGAAGTAACCTCTACTTACAGGAACATCACCTATTTCTGAAAGGATTTTCATGCTCATCTACTCATCTTACGGGAATAACACCCATTTAGGAGAAGTAATTTTACCTTACGAAAACAACACCCATTTCAAAAAGGATTTCCATAAACATATCATATTCATCCATAAGGGGGCATAAACATGAACCTATGTTAGGTACATAGTTAATGAGAAAGAGTAAGGGCACTTGAGTATAACCCTCCCACCTACAATCCAATTCGGTGCTAAGACATCATCCTACGGGAATACATATACATGCTTTTAAAAGAGGGACAAGTCTTTTAAATCACTTTCATGCATACTTGAGCTTAGTGGCCAAATCATACTTTCATGTCACTATTTCATGCATAGGAATAACTCATACATACTTGTACATGTTGGTGTAAACACCCAAGGTTGCTCAAAGAGCCACATCATAGACATTTTTGTGATCACAATCTTGTCATACACATACATTTTCAAAATCAAAGTCATAATCTCAGTTGGACTTAACCCACATCAAGTACTTCATAAAAACCAATGCTCATGTTTGAAAATTCTATGAATGATGATGAGATAGCATGGACAATTATAATTCATAATTAAAATAGCATAATAGGAAGATGTCATATGAAAACCATAGTTAAATCAACAATTAAAGCTTAAATAGCATTACCCATGCATAGATTTAAAGCTTAAAGAGACATGTATAATTGGACATTCATAACACCAATGCAATTCATCATAATTGAACTTAATTTACTTTAAAATCATCAAATAAGTACAACCCATACTTCAATTTAATTAAATCAATACTAATTTAAAAGACCCATATTAAAAGTAAGCTTGAATTTTATAGAAATTGAGAAAAGTAGAAATTAGGGACTTCATGGTTGAAAGGGACCATGAATCAATCTCACATACCTAAGTTAATTTAGAAGAATCAAGAAGAGATTGATTGGAGAAGAAGACCTTCCTTAAGCTCCAAGCTAAACCTCCAATGACACCCTTGAGAGGAGTTCTTAGAAGTGAGGATTTGAATATTCTAAGTGTAATGAATTGAATTGAATGAGAATAAAGAAGTATAGGTCATTTATTATGTTTAGTAGGGCTTAGAGAGTCATAAATGACCTTAGGAAATAACCAAAATTATAAACAAACCATTAATGAAATGATCATAAAAAAGTTGCCAGGGGTCGTGTGAAGGACCACCACGGGTTGTGTAGTGGTCTGTGGTGCTGGACTTGGTCAAACTATGGACAAGGTTGGAACCTTCAGAAGGCCCCGCGAACCATCTCAAGGCAAACGGGTCATTTGGGTGTCCATCCAAGTGACACAAGTTCCAGAACGGTAACCTTTTACTTAGAATCATTCCTTAGGATGAGACCTTCATGAAACACCTTGCCACGACTCTTGGGAGGCCAAACAAGACCCCCTCACAGACTGTACAAGGATTCATGACCCGTACAAGGTCTCCTAGTTCCTTAGCCAAAAATACAACATAATCCCTACTCAGACGGGCTCTATAAAAATGGGCATAACTTCTCAACCCAAACTTAGAATTAGGTGAAACCAGATGCGTTGGAAAGCTAAACCAAAGAACTTCAATTTTATAGGCTGTAGAGTACCTATTTCATCTTGTTCTAATGACCATTTAAAGTCAACCCTTCCATGGGTTCTTATGTAATGCTTAGCCAATGGAATTCCTTTGAATATGACTTGAAGAAGGAGATTCATGACGACCATAAACCACATAAAATAAGCTTAAAATCAATGTACTTTGCATCGATAAGGTTTTCCAAAGTTTGGGTCCTTATATCATCTCCCCCTTGGGAACATTCATCCTCAAATATGCTAGAACAAGGCTTGAAAAAACTTGACTTGATCATGAAACATCTCAACATGAAGACAAAATGCATACCTCATTAGTTGAAATTCATAAAGTTATTAAAACTCATGTCAAAACATACTTTTAAATCATTTTCGTACACATGTATGCATGTCATAACATGAAACACAAAAGTGAAAGAATTAGGACCATTTAGAATAGGAAGAACCTAATACATTAGGCTTGAGTAGATTAGAAAAGATAGGGGTATCACTATTTCATATCCGCCTCCACCTCCTAAGTAGAACTCTCCACCTGAGGATTTCTCCACAACACTCTTACCAAACCACATCCTTGTTGTGAAACTACTTCACTTGCCTATCCATGATTTCAACCAGAATCTTTTTATAATTCAAGTTCCCCACCTTTCGAGGACACAACCGAACTAGGATCACCAATCCACTTCTCTCAGTTTCGATATATCTTGGTAGATCCCGCGTGTGTAGAATAATGAGATTTTTGAGCTCCATACATGATCACCATTACCGCTCTAAGACTATTAACATCTGGTACACACAACTGGCTTTGATACCGAAGCATACCGTCTCCCACTTGGGAGAAAATCTCCGCCTTCTTTTTTGTAACCAATCCATCCTGAGAATAACATCAAAATCAAACATCTCAAGTTCCATTATATCACATGGAAGGACTTTACACAAGATAGATATAAGACAACCCAAGTAGACTCTTTGAGTAACAATAGACTCACCCACGGGGGTATGAACTGAGAAAGGATCCCTCAAGATTTTAGGACTCAAAGAAAACTTAACAGCCAAAAGAGGAGTCACAAAAGATAAATTTTCACCTCGATCAAACAAAGCATAAGCATCAAAATCAAAGACTTTTAACATATCAGTCACTTCATTTGGAGTCTCCTCTACTTTCTGTCAAGCATGCAAAGCATAAAACCTGTTATTCCTGGGGGAACGACCCTGAGGAACTCTTGGTTGGACTTAATCACCTTGAGCTATTTGACCCTGTGAAACGACCCAAAAAGTTCCTAAAAATGTGCTTCGGAAGTTACTGGAAACTTGTTTTAGCTATATCTAAAATTTTGTTTTGATTTTCAAAAATATGACTTCATGTTCTTGTTTAGGGGGTCAAATGGAGTGGGAAATGGGTCTCACCCGAATTTTAGAGCGATCGTATCAAAATTTCCAAGTGAAGCATTTTTCGAGGGTCTACTGTGGAGGGTCATATATCTTAGCACACAAATACATGGGTGGCCCATAATATATCCATGGAAAGATCTTTGAGTTAGATACCCAACGCACTTCGTTTGACCTCATTTGATGTTCGAACGAAGAAGTTATGCCCATTTTCGTAAATTCTGTCCGTGCAGGAAATGCTAATTCCAGAATGCTATTTTACTGTTCATAAGCCTCATTTTTTTTCTAAGTGTTGGGGACGTTTTAATATGAGGGGATATGTC
>JBCEWC010010837.1:0-17274 GCA_038996855.1 Solanum aculeatissimum
ATGTTATGATTTTGGCTTATATTATCATGTTAAGGTTATGGCTTGAATGTTAAGTATGATGTGTGATTATGTGCTATATGCAAGCATGTTCCTCCTATTCCCGAATTGTCCCCATAGCTTGAGTCACAAGCCCCTAAACACTTAGAGCTTATGTTCTACATGTTTTAGCTTCCACGTTTCTGAACCGATGATGAGTGTAATGATGCTATGATGGCTTGATTGAGGGTCTTCGGGTCCTCCTTCGCCATGTCACATCTAGGCCCCTATTCGGGTCATGACATGGAGACTCTTGAGAAACAACCCGAACATAAGCCAAATAAGCTATGAATGCCTTCTCCATCATCTGACAAACATGAATATAAGAAATAACTCCCTTAGGATAGGAGCTAGGTGCTTTGGTCTACACCAACTGAGGTAACTCTAGACAAGTTAAAGCCACTGTCTTTGCATGGCAATCAAGAACAACATAATGAGGCGATAACCAATCCATACCCAGTATCACATCAAACTCTACCATATCTAACAATATCAAGTCAACAATAGTATCTCTCCCCATATATGTCACAACACACCTCTAGTATACCCAATTCACCATTAAAGATTTGCCTACTGGGGTAGAAACTCATATTGGCTTGGCGAGTGGCTCACACATAATATAAATATCTAAAGCAAAATAAGCCAACACATAAGAATAAGTAGAGCCTGGATAAAATAAAACCAAAGTTGAATGGTGGCATACTGGATCCATACCTGTGATAACTGTATCAGAAGCCTCTGCCTCAAGTTTATCTGAAATAGTATATCAAACTCTACAACTACGACTAACCTGTGGGCCCCCATGGGGTCTACCTCTCATAGTGCCATGCCCTTCTTTGGTACCTCTACCTTGAGAGGTGTCTCTGACTATTAGTGTTGGGGCTTGACGAGTTGGCTGGGACCTTTAAGCCTGAATGGAAAAAATACGATGTGGACAATGGTTGGTGAATTGCCCAACCTCATCATAAACATAACAAGCTCTTGAATCCCATCCCTAAGAAGACTATGCCGAGGAACCACTATGTCTGACCGAACAAAGAGAACTATCCTGTCTAAGTAGACCTAGACCTGTCAACACAGTCCGATGTGGTAGAGCTGCATGAACTGCCTAACCCTGATCGTCTTGCCTCTGAAACTCTTTATCCTGTGGTGGGTGACCACTAAACTTCCCATGATGATGGCACCTCTTTCCTCCACTCTGTCTACCATGACGAATGCGCTCTATCATACAAGCATGATCAACAACACTCTAAAATTTACGTCCAACTAGAACCAAGGAAGCTGTAGCCTCTTGAAGATACCCTGCCAATCCCTTGGAGAAGCGCCAAATCCTCTCAAACTCAGTGGGGATGCTAGACAAGGCATACCTGCACAATGGATGAAATTTGACCTCATAGTTTGACACTGTCATAGAACCCTGCTGAAGCCTATCAAACTCATCACAATGACTGTCCTGGACTGTATGGCATGAACCTCTCAAATATTATCACTATAAACTGCTCCCATGTCATTACTGGAGATCCAATAAGTCAACAAGTCGTAACTGACCTCCACCACTCCTTGGCAAGGCCGGTAAGCTGATAAGTGGTGTAAAAAACTCTAGGCGACTCTAAGTAGGCCAAATTACATAGATGGTCTTGACATTCTAACAAGAAATCATAAGCTCTATTTCCCGAGGTACCGTCAAATCTCAGAGGAACTAGTCGAACAAACCTCTCAAAACTCTTCTACTCAGCTGAGGACATAGCTAGGCTAGAAAAATATAGGGACACCATAAACAAGGGTGATGAAATGGATGGAGCAACTACTAAACTCTAAAACTGTGCACCTGCACCGGATTAAGGTATTTGAAGTGAAGTCATAACTGCCATAAGTTGATCTGCTGGGGCTGGAGAAGGACTATCATAGGCCATAACAAATCTTTTTTGGCCATAGCAAGATCAATTGAAGCTGCAGAAACTGGTATCTCAACTGTAGATGGGGCTACATGAGCTCCCTCCAATCTAGCTAATAACCTCAATAGCAACTTTTAAATTGAGGATGTAGGGGCTGGAGCTGAGGGTGGAGGAATAGGATCTGTAAGCCCCTCTGGTTCCTATGCAGGCGCCGGAGAAGCTGACCTCAGCTGCCCTTTGGGTGGAGCTACCTCTCTAGCAAGTCCTCAACCTCTGGCCCTATCCCGAACTCTACGTCAACCACGAGTGGGAGCAACATCAGCGGACTTGGTCTCTCCCACGGATCATCAGGCCCTTGTAATTGGCATCTGCGTAGAAAGAGTATATTAGACACTTTCAAAGTGGGCAATATAATAAAATGCACGAACGAGAAGCAAGACATGAAATTTTTCCTAAAGGGTATCCCGTAGCCTCCTGGATATGAGTGTGGACATCTACATATCGATCCATGAGACTCTACTAGACACCCTTCTCTTGAATCACGAGTCCAATAAACCTAGAGCTCTAATACCAAACTTGTCATGACCCAAAATGGGTCATGACTAAAGAAGATTGAAATAAAGTGGAAACCAACACAATATAACAACAAAAATCCCAATACCTAGAGTCATGAGTGCAAAAGTATCTATAACAGTGCGAAAGTGTAAATATAACTGACTCAAATGAAATACAAATCTATCTAAAAGAGAAACTTAAGAATGTCTCATTAAAACTGATACATAGTCCAAGAGAACAAAAATAAAAAGAGAACCTAAAGATCTACGATGACTCGAAGTCTAAGCCTCACTACTAAGATATAGATGGTATCAACAATACTCAGGTGGAATGATCAACTACCATATCCCAAACCCTGTTCTAGATATACAAGGAGGAAACAAAATAGGGGTGTGTACACTGAAATGTACCCAGTAGGATCAACCTATTGGGTAAGAGAAATCAAATAAGTATGTAATAATAAAGAATCCTAGACCTGCATCAAAAAGGTTGGTACACAATAAGAATATACAATAAGTCTTATAAGATTTCCTACATGTCCAGTATTACAACACCATAGGCAATAACCATACAATATATGAAATGCCATCAAATCATATATCAGGTGTTTCATGACCTTGCCATCTACTCGTAGTTAAGGGTGTTACAATGTCCCATCCTTGCCACTTACTCGCGATCAAGGGATTATATACAGTAAATCTTACCCTTACCTCCTACTTGGGTCAAGGGCTATATAGAGTAAATCTCACCCTTGCCTCCTACTCGGGTCAAGGGGTCGGTACAACTGTGGAACATATTACCCTTGCCTCCTACTCGGGTCAAGGGGTTGGTACAACTGTGGAACATATTACCCTTGCCTCCTACTCGGGTCAAGGGGTGGTACAATAAAACATGATACAATTACATGACAATGCTAATCACTCAAGTGTGCATAAACATAATGACATCATAATGAGAATAATACATTATAAGTCTCACAAGGCATGAAATATAATATCAAGTATCACCATTTGTCACAATATCGCAACTAGACATAACCATTTAGATCATCAGACATACGAAATATATATATTTATAGTGGATCTCACTCTCCCTTATAACATAAATTTATCATCAATATATCTAGCTAACAAGTATATCACAAGTAATGACCTTACTCGTGCCCTAGATACATATACATCATAATTAGATCCAAAAATTACATTAACATGAATATCAAACCTTACTCATCCCAACAATTATATACGCCTCATAATAACATCCCAACATCAAGTATAGCCTACAACCCAGACCTTACTCGTCCATAAGATATATGTATAGTCATCAAAGTATCCCATTAACCATCAAATTACTATAATGTTTTCCAAACCATTGTTACAATCCTCAATTTATCACGACAACATTTCATAGGATCTCAATCCATAAGTATCCATCTCAGATTCACAATAGAATCATAATTACCCATAATTTGGCTTAATTGACATCACATTTCCATCAGTATCACATCTCATCAACATAATTACTCATGAATCAGTCTAGATCTCACAATTACCACATAATCATGATCAATAACCCAAATCCAGTCCCAGTAAGGTTAGCCAAACCTATGTCAATAATAAAACCACACTCACACAAGCTTTTAATCAACTTAAGCCTCCAAACGATCCTCAAATCAACCAACCACTATTAAAATCAGATACTACACATCAAGAAGAGCATTTTGATACCCATATTGGCATGGTTTAGGCTTAGGAGAAAAATGGTTAATTTTAGGGCTAAAATTCAATGTTCCCAATTCTAAAAATTGCTTTTAAAATCAAGTTCTACCCAAAAAATGGAGTTCACGGGTTAAAATTTCATAAAACGTGAAGCTTAAATTAAAGGAGAAATCAACATTCAAGTTTGTAAATCATAGTCTAAATATCCCCAATTTTGGATATTTAAAATCATGAAATTCAAGATAAAACTTCTGAAAAATGATCAAAATAGTGTTGGAAACACTTACCCAAGTTAAATCTTGGAATACCCCTTCTCAAAATCGCCCAAAAATATTGGAGTTTTTGAAAAGTGATTAAAAATGGTGTTTCACGGGTTTAAAACTGTTCAGTTACAAAACATTCTCCACGAATGTGGGTGGGGTCCCATGAATGCAGAGTTGACTGCCAAATATACTTCTGTGATTGCAGAGACCAACCCATAAATATGCAAAACAAAAGGAAGGGGGGCACTCACGCACATGTGCACTTCGCGAACGCGGACCAACACTCCACATACATGGAAGGTAACCTCACCAGAACTCCACAAATGTGGGGCTTCTCCGGAACACGAAGAAGGAAGTGCCCTGCACCAGATATCAACAATACCAATAACCCAAGTCTAACCCTACTCAGAACGAACCATTGAAACTCATCCAAACTCATAATTACTCAAAGTTTATATGTATCCATACCAACAATAGCGATTTGGACTCAATAGAATAATCAAAAATCAATTTCAAGGCCTCCTCGCTACATTTACAAATCTGACTCGATAAGACTAGTTTAATACTCAAAATACAAAAATTGCCCTCAACAACTCCAAAAATTATTCTAAGACTATTTCTAGCATTAGTTTTACCATCTGAAACTAATGGTACTATCAGAATTTTGATTCAAGCTTCCAAAGCCTGAATGTTGACCAAAGTCAAACTTTGGTCCTAGAAACAACTAATATCACAACTTTGGGCCTAAAAACCTCATTTTAACTCCAATTTCAGTTCTGCAACTTCTTGTGGCTCAGTTTCAACATTCCAGAATTAATGAAATTGATAGACCCTTATCCAACACTATAAAAATAAAATTATATAAAAAATCACTTTTTTAATAATTTAAGCTTTCAAAAAGTAACAAAACTCAAATTTACCATTTTAAAACTCTGGATTTCAGTTTCAATCATTCAAATATTTTAGAATAGTCCCAAAATAACTTATGAAAGGGTAAAATAGTAATTATCATAAATAAGGCCAAATATTTATAATGCACGGGGTCAATTCCTCACCATTTTCATCTTCTTAGAGTCAACTTTGATTCTATAAGCTAAAACCATATGCCCAAGGAAAGCAACTTCTTTCAACCAAAATTACCATTTGTCAAACATAGAAAACAATCTCTCTTTCCTCAAAGTTTGCAACACCACCCTCAAATGCTCTATATGCTCTTCTTTCATTCTTAAAGTAGATCAAGATGTCATTGATGAATACCCTATTCAAGGTATGGTTTTAACACCCTATTCATGAGGTGCATAAAGATTGCCAATGCATTAGTTAGACAAAAAGACATCACAACAAACTCGAAGTGTCCATACCTTATCTAAAAAGCCATTTTAGGGATATCACTTTCCATCGCCCTTAGTTAGTGATAACCGGAATGCAAGTCAATCTTAGAAAAGTGTTTGGACCTTTGAAATTGATCAAATAAGTCATCAATCCTTGGAAATAGATACTTGTTCTTGATGGTAACTTTGTTAAGTTGTTGGTAGTCTTGCACATTCGGAGTGACCCATCTTCTTTCTCACAAACATCATTGGGACACCTCATGGATAACTACTTGACCTAATGAAATCCTTCTCCAATAGGTCCTTGAATTTCTACTTTAATTCCTTTAACTCTATCTGGGCTATTCTTTAAAGAAGAATGAAGATAGGCTGAGTGTCGAGCGAGAGATCTATGCTGAAGTCTATTTCCATTTTTGAGGAATACTGTGTACTCTTTTGGGAGGCCTTGGAAAACTCATTTACAATTGGAATCGCTCAAGAGAGGGGATTTCAAAATTGACATATTTAACCATTACTAGATCTCAAATACATCCCTTGGAAATCATTTTACGGGCCTTGAGATAAGAAATAATTGACCTCTACATAAAAACTACTACCCTTCCACTCAAGAATGGACTCATTTAGGAATGTGAATTTGACCCTACCAGTTCGACAATTTATAGAAGCGTAGGAAGCATGCAACCAGTCCATCCCATGTATAATATCAAAGTTGACCACAAAAAGAACTATTAAGCAACAAGGAACAACTTTATGTAAAATTGACAAATAACAACACCTATAGACGTTTTGTGCAACAATGGACTTTCCTACGAGAGGTCAAATTTTAAAAGGCTCATTTAGAATTTTAGGCATACAAGAAATCTATTTGCAAGAATCAAAGTTACAAAGGACAAATTGGCTGTGAGATATAATAGTGCATATGCATCAAAATCATAAAATTTAAACATACCACTAACCATGTCAGGAGTCTCTTCCACTTCTTGGAGAGCATGCAAAGCATAAAACCTATTGTTCCTTGGATCACCTTTATCTTGTCCACCTTGGCCTTGGGACCTAGCACCGTTGCTTCTACAATCCTTGGCATGATGATCAGGCTTGGTACATATGCAGAATACATTGAAGCTGGCTATGCACTCGCCTTTATGCACACTTAGAACAATTTGGAGATTATGGCTTGGGATTAGCCCCCTTGTCTTTGTTGAATTGATGAATTGTCGACCCTTGGCTCATTTTATTTTGGCTACCTTGGAACTTTCCATGGCTATCATCACTTTGGTGAAAGCATCACTATCCATTCGAGTCCTTTTGGACTACCTACTGCACTCCTTCTATTTCTCTTCTTTAATTTGCTCCGCGTATATCACTAGAAGAGAAATGTCCATCTCTTTCATGAGCATTGCAGTCTTGCACTTCTCAGATACTAATTCTAAAACCCTGAAGATAAATTTTCTCATCTAGTCTGTGTGTCCATCAGTATGAATGGTGCATATTTAGAAAGCTTTGTAAATTTGAGAAAGTATTCCCTCACACTCAAATGTCATTGCTTCAAGTTTATAAACTATTGAATCTTTACTTTCCTTAGATCAGTCAGGAAGAAACGATTCAAGAATGCACCTTTGAACTCTTCCAACTCTATTTGGATCATTTCTTCACCTCTTTCATTGACCCATTGATCATACCAAACCTTTACAATACCTTTGCGTTGATATGCCACTAGCCCAGACTTTTCGTCTAATTGAACTCCCATGATGACCACCATTCTATATGACTCCTTAATGAATTCCATGGGTCTTCATCAACTTTGGAACCATGGTATTCTAGTGGGTCATTCTCATGAAATCTCTTATACTTTTTACTAGTGAAGGTGTTTGAGGAGGAAGTGAAACCTCCCAGTTAGCTTGGTTGGACAAGACTTGAGTCAATATTATAAAATTGGCTCAAAACTTTGCACGTGTGGCTCTTCCTCTTGTCGCATGGGAGGAGCTAGATCTTCATTCACCTCTCTAGGTAACGAAGGAGGAGCTTGATCTTCATTCATTTACCTAGGAAATGGATCTCTTCTTGGTGGAATGATCTAGAAATATCAAACAAGAAACATAGTTAGATAGGCGAAATGTTAGACAACTTGAAAGACACGACATGATTCACAAAGAAGGGAAAGATTCCTAAACACCTCGTAGACTATCATTAATGATTGAAGTGTGCTTTACAATTGTGAATAAGTCTCTACTTGACACAGTATGTTGGATATCTGAGGAATATTTCAAATCTCATGCTCGGATACCATGTTGTCATGGCTCAAGCCTAGGGTCTAGTAGTAACATGACAAATGAGGAACTCAGAGGTACCTCACCTAAGCCTCTTAGCTTTCATTAAGCATTCATAGGTAGTTAATAATATAATATGGAATTAAAGGTAGGAAAAGGGACTTAGGGATATTAGTCTTTTTCGAAATCGAAAGTCGACATCTCAAGCTTAAGTCATTTTGTCCAAACATACCATTCTATATAAGGCATAGCGGGGACCAAAGGATAGTCATGGTTCTCCTCAAATACAAAAGACATAAAAATAAGATAAAAAGTAAAAGTCTCCAATGAACAACTCAAAATACATAAACATCTCAAAGATACAATGCATGAGGAAAAAGGTGAAGTCCCAAACTAAGGGCTCACCAAACTTACAAATCTTGCTCATCAAAAGATAACCATGTGCCAGTGGAGGAGGTGGAATATTGATCCCTACATGGTGACATCATGTAGGCAAAATATGTATTAGTACGTTGGAATGTACTAAGTATGTGAGATGCAATGTGAACATGAAACTATAATGTCATCATGCATGAATTTGTAATGCCATCATACATAAACTTTAGAAGTTTTCATACATGAAATTGTAATGTCATCATTAAAAAAATGGTTAAACGTGATCAAGGAATAAAGCTCAATATGAAGTAAATCAAAGTATCATATGAAAACACATGTGATGGAAAGACGATATCAAAAAATAAACTTTGTGGGAGGAGGTCGTAACTGACATATAAGATCATGTGAGCTACTATATAAAATCTAACATAACCTCCTACGTTGACACAAAGAGACCACTTGTCGAGTGGAAATCCATCAACATAATATGCATCATTCTTTATCATTAGTGCTTTATTGGATCCACTAACCCAGACTATTAGGGCTCCTATGGTGGCATATATTTAATGGGTAAAGGGGTTTCTTCAAGGATTCCCTTACTAAACCCCACCTCAATGTCTCATTCGGTGCTAAGTGAATCCCAAAGAGTACTTTAGAAAACATAAGCATAGTCATGTAAGCTAACTTAGATTCATAAGTAGCAATCATATAGTAGTATCTCATTAACTTGGAAGCCTCTCAAGTGAGAATTGTCCTTTCACATTAGGGTGTAATACCTCCCAATTACCTTAGGGTATCTTAGTAATAGATTCCTTTCATAACATATATTTCGTAATTGTTTTGGCAAATCTAAGGCCGTATTCTTGTTGAAGAGGAAATATTTAGTGGGAAAGGGGTCTCATTCGATTTTTAAGTCAACCGTATCAAAAAATAATTTTTTGTAAGTTTTTGCACTTTCCAAGAGGGTTTGCGACTTCTCCACATCGCAGAGAGGGTCCATTTATGTGTAAAAACGTCCGAGACTTATTCTAGGGCCAAAATAGGGAAAATTGAACTTTGCGTGAAAAGAACTGCACTAGAACAAATCTGCATCGTGGTCCCATTTCACTAAATTCATTTTTTTTGAAAATTTCTAGATTTGTGTACTGGCAATTCGGATAAATCCGTGAACTCTTATATATAGGAATACTAAAAATTTCTACCATTTTAGGCCTATTTCACTCTCTAAAACTCTTAAAATCCTCTCAAAACTCTTCAACATTTCTCTTCCAAATTCTCCCAAGTTTCTAGGGTTTTAAGACTCTTTCATTAAGGACCAAGATTAAAGATTCTCCCAAGCTTCTCTTGTCTTCTCCAAGAACTTAAGGTATGTGGGTTGCTTTATGCATGGTTCCTTTCTCCTATGGAGTCCAAAACCCTTTTCAATACAATCCTTTGATTTCAAGACTTATGATACTACGAAATGCTATATAATTTATTATTTATGAGTTGATTTTCATGATACCCTAACTAAGGGTTTCTCTATGATAATGGTGGCTTGATAAAATGGTTTCAAAGGAACATGAGTTACCTATTCATGCACATTAATTTTAGATTTCATGATTTTTAAGTTCAGAGGCATAAACCCACCATGTTTTGAACTAAGATTATATGATGAAGAAACTTATGTTGATGAAAGGCTTTAATATAAGTTATGCAAGTCAGAAATGTTATGAATTATTAAGGGTTATCAAGTGTGTTATGATTCCATGAAAACTCTATGAATATTATGCAAGATTATGAAGCCCTTTTGTGATGTCATAATACACCCTCTTTTCAAATGCTCACTTGAAAGGGGTCATAAATTTTAATGAGCTACTCCTATGAAGATATTATGATTTTTAAGCATATGCATATTATTCTTTTCTCATGTTTATGTATTCTGTGGGACTAGGATTAGTATCGAATGAGACTTATGATGGGGGTTCGACCCAAGGGATCCTTTTATAAAATCTTAAGTTTTATAAATATGTGCCACCATAGGTTATCATTATTTTCCTAAATAGGCTTACAATAGAGGATTCAACTAGGTCATGTAACACCCACTTAAATGGCCATGTAATAATGAGAGGGTATGGTTTACCTTCGCAAGTAGACCACTCCTATTCCGACATGGAGGAAACATTAATATTCCATATAGTAGCTCACATAGTATTAATGTCTGTTAAGGTCTCCTCCCACATATATATGATTTGTCATGAGATTATGTTCTCCTTCCATGCATGTTTAATTAAAGCATTGATCAATCATGTCATATTGATATTATTACCTTTGTATATAATTATGCATTTTGTCTATTATGGCTTATGATCTCTTATTGCATTGCATCCTACATACTTAGAACATTCAAAGTACTAATACATACTTTTTGCCTACATGATCTAACCATGTAGGGACCGAAGCTCTTTCCCACTCACCTCCTCGTGCTTAGTACGATTCCTGAAGACTTTGCTTGTGGTGTGCCCTGCATTTCGATGGCAAAATCTATTTTTTATATACCTATATTAAGATATTGCTATATTAATTATTTACATTTGTGGGTGAGCCTAGAACATGTTTTATCTCTTATCTTACTAATTACTAGAGATATTGTTGGATGACATATATGTATGCCATATGCGATTTTTATGTATCTATGGAGGCTTTCCCTTAATCCCTATCCTATGTTTTGTTTTTTCTTATGATGATAATTGTAAGGTGGTGAATATCCTATGCCTCTACACCCCTTATAATGTGTCACATGTTCCCCTTTCCCTTTGAATTACATGATGTGTTTGAGACAATGGGAATCCCTTGTCCCATAAAGTGTGTTCTAATTTCCTAATCCCCTTAGTATGAATTATTGATGATCAATCCATGATTCTTAATAAAGAATATTCTTAGGTATGCTATGAGGCTGGTTTGGGGGTACTGTTAGGTGCCCCATTTTCCATGTCACACCTTGGCCCTAGGCTTGGGTTGTGATAATCTTGGTATTAGAGTATTAGGTGTATAAATGATCCTCATAAATCTAGCATACCATGTCAAACAGAGTCTATCTCATTGTTATGGAGTGCACCACGACACTAGATAGTAGGCTATGAGACATTTAGGAAATGATTCACTTCTTCATGATCTATGTCATGCTTTAGAACTTGACTTAAGAATTTCTATTTCTAATGATTTCCCTTTTGCTCTTCTAGATAATGCCCTCAAGAAGATGCAACCACGAGACCCTATTCCTGAGAAGGATGAATCCACTTCAGTTGGACAAGCTCCCCAAGAATATTGGGTTACTCATGCAAAATATCGGAATGTTATCACTATGTTGGCACAAGCCATGGACGACCAAGTTAATCAAGAGGCCCAAGTTCCTGATGCTCCTACTCTAGCCTCAAGAGTGAGGGGCTTCATCAGAATGAATCCTCTAGAGTTTCATTGCTCTAAGATGGAGGAAGATCCTCTAGAATTTATTTATGACGAATATAAGGTCCTAGCTATCATGGGAGTAATCTTAGAGGAGAAGGCAAAATTAGAAGCCTACAATCTCAAAGGCCTCACACAAATATGGTTCACCCAATGAAAGATGGAGAGGCTGGATGATGAGCCTATTCCTTGGGAAGAATCAAAACCACCTTCTGTAACAACCCATAAAATTTTGAACTTTGTAATTTTGGTTGAGGTCTGATTTGAACCTACCTTGGTTGGATTTTGAGTTTCCTGAGTCCCTCTTGGATGGCCTTATTTAAAGAAATCACATAGGTTAAGTTTTGCTTGACGTCTTAGGGAAGTACTGACTTTAAATGGCCATATCTCTTGGTACGGGATGAACTATGTGAGCCAAAACCTGTCAAATTAAAGCTCTTTGAGTTATATTTTCAATGCACTTGGTTTTCCTTAATTCATAGTTTGGATGTAGGAGTTATACCTGTTCCGATGAGATTGTCTGCACAGGGATTCGTTCTTGAATAGGAGGAAGAAAATTGGCTAAGGTACTGCCTCATGGCAGACTCACAAACCGTGTGTCATCTCATGGTCAGTGAGGCAGGCCGTGTGACCTCTCACGAGGCATGGTAAAGTGTTTTGGGATGGCCATGTCCTACAGGTGGATTCTATATATAAGGTTAGCATTCTGAGAATCGAGCCAACTTGATGGTGGGGTTCAGAGGTCTCAAGAGCCGTGAGCAGGCCCATGTGGTGTTGCTAGAAGCAGTCAAGGATTTGAGCCAAGGGAGGCTCCATGGACCACCTCATGGTCTGTGTGAAGCCTCACGGCTCGTGTGGCTACGTGTGTGGTTTCGAGAGGAGAAATTTTCTAAGTATGGAATCTTCGTTGGCAAGGTTGTTCCCAAGTGTGGCTTCACGGGGGAAGATCACGGATAGTGTGACCCCTCATGGTCCGTGTAATTGACCGTGTGGGTGATGTTTCAAAATTTTCTTATCCGTTAAAAGGTTGGTGTTCATCTTCAATTGAGGCCTCACGGTAGGGCTCACAGACCGTGAGTCACTACACGGTCCGTGTAGTGGCCTTCGACAGTGATGTTTCCAGTGTTTCTTCCTCATTTCATTAATGGTTTAATTATAATTTTTAGCTAATCCTAGGGAAGTTTTAGCATTTTTAAGCTCTAACTCCTAATTTAGCCCTTAAACCATCATTCAATTCAAAATCCCTACAATACTTAGAATTTCATCCAAATTACTCTCAAAGTTCCATTGAAGACTAAGCTTAGGAATCAAGGGAAGGATCTATTCTTCATTAATTCTTATGGTTATTCTTTGTTAGTCAAGGTATGTGGGATTGATTCACGGTTCTCCTTTCAACCATGAAGACCCAAAACTCTTCTTCTTCAATTTTTATAAAATTAAGCTTACTTTGCAAATGGATCTTTAAATCTATTGTTGTTTTGATTAAATTAAAGTATGGGCTGTTTTTAATTATTGATTTTAAGGTAAATTAAGTCCTAATTTGTTGAATTCCATTGGATTTATGAAGGTTAAAATATGCATTTCCCTTTAATTCTTCAATTCAAGCATCGGTAGTATGAATTGTGATTTTAATTGTTGATTTCCTTATGAATCTATTTTATTATAATAATTTAAATATTGATATCAATTATCTATGTTATTCATTGATCATTCATGGCATTTGCATTCATGGGCATGGAAACGTGACTTGATAAAACTCTTGGTATGGGCTTAGACCCACTCGACTTGACTTGATTTTTGTAAGACATGGGATATGACTAGAATGTGATCACATCTTGTATTGACATGGATCTTTGAGCATCTTGGGTGTTTACACCATCTCTTACTTTTTAGAATGAGCTACTCCTATGCATTGATCTTTGGATTTGGTACTTGAAATCTTGTTTGGCTTTTTAGCCTAATCATGGAAAGATTTGAATTACGATTTGTTTTTTTTTGCCCAACCTTGCATTGCATTGATTTAAAGTATTGAACCTCTGGTTTGAAAGCTTGTATATATATATATATATATATATATATATATATATTCCCGTGGGTTGTGATTTAGTACCAAGGGATTGGAGTCAAGTTGGACTATCTCCAAGGGTCCATACTCCTTTCCGTCAAACCATGTGCCAACATGGGATTTCTCCCATTGTGGGATGACTTATATTTCCCCTGTTTAGGGTGACTTGGGACCTACTTGACAAATAGTCCAATTCCAAGTAGTATCTCTCTTGGTCTCTCTTATTGTCGGTTGAGGTCATATCCCCGCTATGAATATGTAGGTTCTGTATTCATACATCATGGATTTTCATGGAATATCGATATAATATTCTTCCTTGCTTATATAATCTTTCTATATATATACGTTCCCTTGTCAATTAGCTTGTTTAGTAGGTTCATGTTCACGTGCATTGCATGCTCACATACTTAGTGCGTTATATGTGCTAACCCATACTCTTTGTCTACATGATCTAACCATGTAGGGACCGGAGATAACATCTATCCACCTTTGGACGTTTAGTTGAAATCTTGGATTGTCACTAGTGGTGAGCACTATACTTCAAGGGCAAAACCCACCTTCCTCTATCTAATATTTTATTATGTCTTATCTACCTTATAACTTGAGGGTGAGCCCGGGTTATGTCGTAGTCCCCGTCTTATTCTATGTAGAGGAATTGTTGGACATATTGGGTTCTATTGTATGCCGTGTTATGTGCCTATTTGAGATGCTATGACTATTTACGCTTTGACTATGATTATGCTTATGCCATTATGATTTGTTGGATGAGAATGTGCTTATGTGGAAAGTCCCAAGTCCCTCCTTGTCCCCATTGCTTGAGTCATACTTACCCACCCCTTAGAATGTACTTGTTATGTGCTACATGATTCATGCAAATCCCATTCCAGATGATATCCCCATAGCTAGAGTCCAAAGTACTGGAACCCCTTAGAATTATGTGGTACTTGTTATATTACGCACTTCTGAACCAATGATATGTACGATGATGCTAAGATGGCTTGATTGAGGACTTTTGGGTTCTCTTTTTCCATGTCACATCTAGGCCCTACCTATGGGTCGTGACAAAGATGGTATCAAAGCACTAGGTTTATAAATAATTCTCGGAGTCTAACATGCCACGTTAAGTAGAGTCTTATTCATGGGTGGTGATGCATGCCATAGTTATGAATTAGAGGATTTGTTGACATTTTAAGAACTATCTCACTTCATTGTTTTTTATGTCGTGCTATGAACTATTTTGTAAGATTTCCTGATATGTTGGTATTATTTTCGCTCTTTCAGAAGATGCCTCTTTGAAGAGCTCCCCTCCCTAGACAGGCCCGGGTTTACGAGAAATAGGCCCCTCGAGAGCCGATGGACGGACAAGTGACTCATGTTGAGTTTTGAAATGTGGTTGCTATGTTAGTCCAAATGGTGACTAATCAAGCCCGACCAACTAATTCCACAAATGGTAGAACTTCAGCCTCTAGGGTGAGGGACTTCACCTAGATGAATCCTCTAAAGTTCTTTGGTTCGAAAGTTGATGAGGATGCCTAAGATTTTGTTGATGAGCTCAATAAAGTGTTGACTGCCATGGGTGATAGTTCCGAAGAGAAAGCTGAATTAACTGCTTATCAGTTGAAGGATGTGGACCAGGTGTGGTACAATCAATGGTTGGTTGAGAGGATTGCAGATGTTAAGGTCGATTGGAAAGAGTTCAATTTTTCCTTTCTGGACTGTTTCTTCCCTCTTGATCTTTGGGAGGCCAAGATGATTGAATTTATTAACCTCAAGCAAGGTGGCATATCTGTAAGGGACTACTCTCTCAAGTTCACAAAGCTCTCAAAGTATGCTCCCATGCTAGTGGTGGATCCCCGTGATAGGATGCATAAGTTTATTTATGGAGTCTGTGATTTGGTAGTAAAGGAATGTCGCACTGCTATACTTATTGGAGAAATGGATATTTCCATGAGATTAAGGGAGAGAAACTCAAGGAGAGGAGGGTGAATGATTCTAAGAGGGCTTGGTTTGATGGTGGGTTCTCAAATTCTAGGAGTGGTGGTCGGAATGGCCGATTCCAACAGGGCCAAGGTTCGAATATGAAGTTTTCCAATGCTAAAGTGCCCTTTCCCAAGGCACAAGTTGGGGGTGGACCATGGCCTCCCTGTTGTGGCCAATGTGGAGCAAATCATTTGGGCGAATACAGGAAGAGTTTTGGTGCTTGCTTCGGGTGTGGAAGTATGAACCATAGAGTTGTTGATTATCCAAAAAACCTAAAGAAGGATCAAGTGGCTCTAGGTGGTCAGGGGAAGCTGAAGGCTCAAGTTGGTAGTGCTCCTAGAAACAACAGGTTCTATGCTCTTCATGCCCGATAGGAGGTGGATGAAGCTCCAGATGTTATGACTGGTATGTTAAACGTCTTTGATTTTGATGCTTATGCTTTTATCTTTTGTGACTCCTTTGTTGGCTGTTAAATTTGGTTTGAGTCTTGAAACTTTGAGGGAACCTTATTTGGTTTATACTCTCGTGGGTCAGTTTATCATTGCCCGAAAGGTATATCATGGTTGTTCTATTTTAGTGTTGCATAAAACTTTTCCCGGTGACCTTATAGAGCTTTTGATGTCATTCTTGGTATGGATTATTTGCATGCATTGTATGCTTCGATTGATTGTAGGACTAGACAAGTAAGATTTCAAATCCCCAATGAGCCTGTTTTGGAATGGAAGGGTAGTGATTCTGTTAAAAAAGGTTGATTTATTTCCTATCTCAAGGCCCAAAAAAAGATTTCTAATGGATGCATCTATCATATTGTGAGGGTTAGAGATGTAGAAACTGAGTCTCCTACTCTTGAATCGGTTCCGGTGGTTAATGAGTTTTCGGAAGAATTTCTCGGTTTTCCTCTTGAAAGAGAGGTGGATTTTGGCATAGATCTCCTTCCGGATACTCAACCTATTTCCATTCCTCCTTATCGTATGGCTCAGACTGAACTAAAGGAGTTGAAGGACTTGTTGGAGAAAGGCTTTATCAGGCCAAGTATTTCACCTTGGGGTGCTCCTGTGTTATTTGAAAGGAAGAAGGATGGGTAACTCCGAATGTGTATTGACTATCGATAATTAAACAAGGTGACCATCAAGAATAAGTACCCGTTACCTCGGATATATAACTTGTTTGATCAACTTGAAGGAGCCACTCATTTATCTAAGATAGATCTTCATTCGGGCTACCACCAGTTGAAGGTAAGGGAGTGTGATTCCCTTTCATCCATGAATACCCAAGAACCCTCCTCTTTAAATTATGATTTTAAGCTTTCTTTAATGTTGGGTTCTTTAAATTTTGAAGTATTTAA
>JBCEWC010010838.1:0-17273 GCA_038996855.1 Solanum aculeatissimum
GACCGTGCAAAGTTTCACGGTCCGTGCCAAAGTCCTTGGCCATTTTTCTGAGCCTATCTCCAATGGCTTCCGAATTTTAGACAGTCTCACTATATGGGCCATATCTCCCTCACCCGAACTCCAAATTTTATGAAACCACTTGTGTTGAAAATTTAACGCAAATATATGCAATTTGATATGTGGTAGCTCACATGGTTCATTACACATCAAAAGGTATGACTTTTTAAAGTACACTGTCGAAACTGTCCTTCTAGGCCACTAACTAGTTCAATTTGCATTCGGCCACTTAAACTCAACCCGTGGCCACCAAAACTCAAACATGTATTTTAGTGCATCATAGAATGCCAACCATAAGTATATTTCAAAAATATTTGGATTGTTACACAAATAGAAAAGGGTTAAGCACTAATTCTTGAAGTAATCACATCTTGATTGATAAGTGCTCTAATTTTTCTCCCATCATTCTCATCTGAGTCTTTGCTCCGAGATGCATGTCACTTATCTCCCTAATATAAATCATTGGGTTTTTGCTTCTATACACTTGTAGAGGACACCCGTCGAATCTTTGTCATAGGTCTTCTTAAGATCAATGAACTACAAATGTAAATTCCTCTTTCTTTCTCTATATTTCTTCACTAGTCTCCACACAAGATCTAGTATGAATCTAAATTGATTATCGAAAATGGACATGTAACATTTCAAGTCATTTAAGCTAAAACTAGATTAGAATTTCAAAAGGAATTTAAAAATACATCTAAAAATGGCTTTGATAAAATATTTTTCCAAGGGATTCAAACTAATAATTTTTCGTGACAAATTATTTAACCACAAGACTACACAATAGGTTCACATCGCAGACCTACCCCAACATAGTTTATTCTACCCTTTTGTTCATAAAATGCACTCCATGAGTGCGATTTACTCTTTTGTTCATAAAATGTACTCCATGAGTGTGGTTTATGCTTTTTCGTATAAAATGCATGTCACCAATGCATTTTATGTGCTTCAAAAGAAATTGAACCAAAATGGAACAAAGTTGTATCACAGATTTGCTCCATCATAGTACTTAAATTTCAGGTTAAATAAGAGGCATTCTCATCTTTTCTCCACCCTTCATATACTTAACTCACGTCGTTTTGAGGTTGAATTTGACCCCATATCAGTTCTTAAATGTTATTTTTGTCACTTGAATGCTAAAATTCTTTAGAACAATGAATTAGGAGAAAGGGAGAAGCTAGGATTCAAACTTAAATTTTAAAATTCATGCAATAATTCATCACTCCAGGTATGTAAGGCTAAAATAACATTCGACTGAGTTCGTCCACGTGTCCTTTTCATTTCTATTAATTCGAGTTGAGTTTGAATTTCTGAGCTCCTTGAATTAAATTCTTGAGTTATCTATTGTCTTATTGAATCCCTTATATCTATTTAATTACGTGTTGATGATGTTCATAAGTTGAGTATTTGATTTGAATGCATGTTCATGTGTTCGTTCACATAAACCCTAATTGAGGATTATATTTGATTTTTATGCATGAATTAGTTTGAAAGTACGAATTGTGATTGTTGAGTGAGATTGAGTCAAGTATGAGTTGTGTTGAGCCCTAATTATCTTAAAATTCAAATTGAGTTAATCTTTCATTCTTTGAGTCCTATTAAATTATGCATTGAGATTATTGTTATTTCTATACTTTAATTCTTAAAATTGTCGTTCATGGTTACATTCCTGTGAACCTAAATTGAGTCAATAATCATGATTTTTACTATTTATTATTTTAAATTGAGATTGATATTTTTCTTTTATGTGTTGAGAAATGATAATTTTTAACTGATTTAAAATATAATTTAGGAGCATGAATTTTTTTAACATAAGCAATGGTTTGAGAAAGAGTCTTTGACAGGATGTGAATGACTTTTGAAGTATATTTTTGAATTAAAGCATATGATATTTTGAAAAATAGTTTTGAAAGAGTTTGAAAGTATGCTCCTTTTATTTTAAAAAGAAAGATTTGATGATTGAAATGAGATTGCACTAACGAGAGTCCAATGAGACTAGAGGAGATGTTTTTGGATTAATTTACTCATTTGATAGATATGAACAACGATTTAATTTTGAGAGTAGTATTGAGCACCAATTTGGATAAGAGTAAAATAATCGCAAATCTCATAAATTACGTAGCCAACGTAGGAGAAGATTAAACTGTTAAAGTCAAATGTTTCCCCACTTGTTTCAAAATGAGAATTTAATTGTGGATTCATTGATGGTGATATCCTTTACCCTGGTAATACATTGGATGGATGTGGAAACAACTTTGCTTCATTGTATTATCACTCTCTCATAGGTGATGGGTTTTGATTAGAAAAACTCCTACTTCCAAGTGTAACTTAGAAATTTGATACCTGCATAATTATTATAGTTTTTAATATCACCCTTGTTCTTGTACAATGGGACCAATGACTTCACCTCCATTCGTCTGACATTTTAATATTCTTAAAAATAGCATTAAACAACTTGGTCAATCACATTATACCTGCCTCATTAGTGCTCTTCCAAAATTCAAAGCTTAGATAGGTATAAAATTTATACAACCACAAACTTGAGATAAATTTCATCTTAAAGTCTACACTTAAATCAGAACAAGAACAAGTTTGAAACTACAATATATGAGACTTAAGATCAAAACTGATAGAACATAAGAGCTCACTGAGTGTGTGGAGACCATGTCCCTCATTAGAACACTAAAAATAATAAAGTGACAAAGTAAAATCGCACAAGTTTTAATTGTTTTTTAACGGGTGACCAACGTTAGAACTCGCCTACTGACTGGATCAAGGTAGTAATGAATAGAAAAAAAGAATAGGATTAGATTAATATTTTCTCATCTAATCAACAAAACTGGATCAAGGGGAGGTTGTACTGGAACAATAGGTAAGGGTTAGTAATGCCACAATGTGGAGACAGATCAAATCACGTAGTGATATTTACCTCTCACCTGGATCAAAGGGTTTAGTAAACTTAACTTACCATTCTGAGGAGTGTCCTTGACCACTAGATTATTGATGAAGACCTGGTGTAGATCTTTTATAAAGCCCTGGATGAAAATAGCCAAGCTATCATAGAAACTATTATGAGGGGCTCGTTTATAGATCAACCATTTCAGGAGGTTACAGAGAGGATGGAAAGAGTAGTCAAGATGAATCGTGAATGGGGGAAGAGAGATAAGGCAACTACAAAAAGCTCATTCTTAGTCAGTACTAGTTCGGTGCAAGTAAAGAAAAATGATGATGTGATGCAAGAGCTTGCTCAGATAAATACTAATGTGGAGTTGTTGATGAAGCAAAACTAGTAATGTGTGAATGCAGTATCTCATCAGCCTCCACGAGCACCCATATACGAGGAGTCTTACTATAAGGAGGACACTTGCTTCATAGAAAATTAGATGGCGGGTTTCCGAACCAATTCCCAAGGATTCAATCAGGATTATTAGCATCAAGGTCAAGGAAACCAAGGTCAAAACTATAACAGGGATGGTTCCTTCAGAGATAACAATCGTGGAGGCTACTATGATAGGAACAGGGTCTAGGATAGGATTCTGATTGAGGATGCATAGATGGGTACAAAAATGGTCCATATGTTCTACCACACAGCTAAGATTCCGATACAAGTAGCTCTAGAGTTGAGAAGATATTTGATCGCCTGTTGAAGAAGGCTGACGCTCAGGATGAGACATTGAAGGGGATGAAGTCTGATATCTCCAACATTAATCAAAAAATTCAAATCTCATTTTGTTGCTATCAAGTAGTTTGAGCAAATATTCGCCCAGATGTTCACTCAACTAAACCAACACAAAAAAAGTACATTGCCCAGCAACATAGTTCAAAATTCTAAGAATGAAGGGCAGTGTATGGCCGTGACTACTTGTGGTGGCAAATAGAACATTGACCCTCCAATGAAAGTTGATGATGATGTTCGTGAGGAGAAAGTGAAGACCATAGATATTCGTGCAAGGATGGGGAAAGTGATTCAGTGCCAACGCCACAGAAGTTGCAACCCATTCCTCGACCTCTCTCTCTCCCGACTCAAAAAAAAGGAAGAGGAAGGTAAATTCTAATACTTTATCTCCATGCTGAGGCAACTATCCATTAACATTCCTCTCATTGAAGCATTGGAGAAAATGCCCCGGTATGCAAAGTTCATGAAGGACTTGGTTACCAAAACGGGGACTGTGAGTCAGGTGCTCTCTCAAGAGCTTCAACATTGCAGTGCAATTGCTACATGATCCTTAGTGCAAAAGCAAGAAGATCCTGGGCATTCACCATCCCATGCACTTTTGGAGATGTCGAATTTGTAAGGGCATTATGTGACCTAGGTGCCAACATACATTTGATGCCTCTTGTGGTATTCAGGAAGCTAGGCTTGAGAGCCCTTAACCCTACGAGCATGTGATTGTTGATGGCTGGCTAAATGGCGAAGAAGCCTGTGGGGATACTATATGTTGTCCTTGTTAAAATGGATAAATTTAATTCCCTGCAAACTTTGTGATCCTTGATTGCGAGGTCAACTTTAAATTCCTAATCATCTTAGGAAGGTCTTTTCTAGCCACTGGGTGAACACTAGTGATATGAAATTAGGCCAACTCAAGTTTTGATTGAATGATAAAGAAATGTTCTTCAATATCTGTCAATTGATAAAGAGGCCAGATGAATTGAGGAAGGAAGTTTGGGCCATTGATGAAGTCTGAGTAATCAAGTGGTTCAAGTCGTGCGACGACAATAAATCAGGTGCTACATAGAAGGCAACCCAAGATATTTGATGTAATAGTAGCAGTTATGTTTTATTTTTAGCTTTTTAGACTTGTAGGTAGTTTAATTTTTTGCATTTTTGTTCTAATTTTGGACTTTGGACCGATGGCATATAGGGTAACAGTGTGCTCATGAAGATTATGTAGGTAGAAAACCAAGTTAGCCATCTTGGGCTGAAAAAGAAATAAGAAGTGCTTCTACTACTGGTTCTACGGGTCGTGGTCCAAAGCATGAACTGTACACTTCCTTATAGAACACTTAGTGAGCAAAACGTTATGCACTCCAGTCCACGAACCAACTTTACGACTCATAGATAAAACTACGAGCCGTGAATAGGGCTTGTGGACTCTAGGTGAGTTTTTCCAAAATTGACTAAGTGATTGGAGGCCTTTGCGACTCACTGTACGAGTCATGTTATATTATATGGCTCGTAGATGGGTCCATGAATCCAATCCCCCAAATTAGGTCTTTGGCAATCTACGAGACTATGACCTACAGATCGCAGAATCTTCTACAACCCATGATTAGAGTTTCGTAGAAGTATGGGCCCAATTTTTTAAACCAACCCGATCAAGAGTATAAAAAGGGAGGTTAAATAATTTTGATCCCAATTCTCATGAAAATACCCTAAATACCCGACCCCATTTTCTTTGACCTAGCAAACTGACCATCGTCTGGCCATCGTCCCTATTTTTTGGTGAGTTTTTTGGCAATACTCCGGCACCTAGGGTTTGCCCCCTCTAGTATCCTCCTTAAATTTTACATCCTCTTTCTCAAATTTTGGTATGTTCTCAGCCTTAAAAACCGTGACCTATCAAAATTAGTTAATTTGGTTAAAATTATTGATGCGTACGATAGTCCAAAGTTGATGGGTTCAAATTACTTATTATTATTGTATATGTTATTTGTGTAATTATGATTAAAATTTTGTCATTGTTGTAAATAGTCCAAAGAGCCAAAGTAGGTGTGTGGTAATGTTTTGAATGTTATTTTGAGAAAACCATGTTGTCACATGTCATTTGAATTGAATGAAAATCATTGCTTGAAAAATAATGTGTGATTGCATGTGTGTGCTTAACTCTTAACTTGAAACGATATCAGATGGTGGTATGTCACATGTTACATAGAAAAAAGGGGTAGTGTGTAATCATTGCATGTGAGGTGTTTAGGAATTTATTGAAAACATATTGGGTGCATGATATTCTTGCTTCGGTGCTGAATGAATTAATTATGGTCTAAGCATGTTGATCAAGAGACCCATTTTGATAGGCTTGGAAAACCAAATTACTAGATCTTCTATGGGTCATAGTTTAATCCAAGACTCATAGACAGGTCTTATAGGGTCCTGCCTACTTAAAACCAAGACTAGAATTCATCTACTACTTGTAGAATGTTCTAGAGTCGTACATGGTCTTGTAGATGTAGTTCTAATAGCTAAATTTACCGTACTTAGCTACTTACGAAGGCCTTCTACGACCCATAATTTTACCTACGGCTCACGGATGAGCCTTCATAGACATTGATTCCAGTCTAATTTTTTTTTTTGTAATTTTTTTTTGCATTTCACTTTTGTATTCTTTCACTCATGAGTTTGCATGATGTATGCTTTTCAGGTACTATGACCCCCCGATGCAAGATAGATGAGATATGAGCCATGAGAGCATGGTTACGTGATGATCCTACGAACTCTGAAGACGCTTTTGAGTCTAGTGATTCATTAGAGGAGCTCAACATCCAGCCTGATATGGGCGTCGAGGTACAACAGACACGAGTAACTTTTAGACAATCAGGGTAGCCTTAAACACAGGCTATAGTAATCGACCTCCCAGTCTGACGAGGGAGGCACCAGGCAGAGTAGCTCCATCCAGATAACCTCCAACGGAGAAGGGTCAGGTTCAGAAGCACGAGATAGAGATGGCTCCAGTGCAGGTGAGGAGTCAAATTCTGATATTGTAAAGTCCGCCTCGGTAGCACTATCATCCCCAGATGCCTTGACTAGTAGGTGGTGCATGTTCGAGATGTAGAGGGTGTACTGATATGACGTATAACATGATGAGCAGGGATGTTAGGCCTGAACTATCTTTGAGGAGCCCCAACTTATCACTAGTGGGATTGACAATGTCCTTGGTCTTAGAGATACTATGATGCAATACAGGTTTGAGTGGCTAGCAGATCCATCGGGAAGGTACTCCAAGTGATGGTGAGAGAGTTATATGCACATATGCTACCACCGTTATTCGCTTGAACCCAAAAGGGAAGCCATATTTGTCATATCCCAGATTGACACAGACGATGGTGAGAGACATCCTAGTAGACATATCAGAGACCACCATCCATCAAGTTCTCTTTGGTCCCCAGTACGAGGCTCTAATATCCATAACTAAGTTTGACTACAGACTGAGACAGACTCGGGATCGTATTCTGATGAGATATGGAGCCCACAGAGGCTCATTGATGAGATGGATTGTTGACCATATCATAGTGCAGGGATAGGACCCTTAGTGGGGTTCTACTGTATCAGTATCCATAGTGAAGGCTTTACTCAGCTTCACTAAAAAGTTTTGGTGGGCTGTAGTTAGATCGCAGATCCGTTCAACATATGCAAATAATACACTTACACCGGATCGTGCAGTACTGGTTGCCAATATCTTAACTGGCTATGACATTGATTGGGCTAGGTTAATAGCAGAGTAGATACATGAGGCAGCCCTGAAGAGATCCACTTCTATCCCATATCCTTGCCTGATATACAGACTTTGCTTAGCGTTGAGGGTGGGTAGTATACATGAGGTAGACACTGGATGCCAGCCTGATAAAGGCTGATGAGAATTCGGTGGCACTTAAGCGAGCACCACAAGCTCCAGTCCATATGTTAGAGATGTTTGCCACAGTTTTATCATATGAGCCTCCATCTTCTTCTTGACTACTGCTTCTATTACAGAGAGGACCTCATAGATAGAGCCTAATAGAGAGGGGGTCCCACAACAACTACTACTACTACTTCTATGCCAGAGGTTGTGCCATTATCTCCCGTAGGAATGATATATATGTTTGCGACCTCTATTCAAACCATAGTGTAGAGGTTGGTTAGGACTGAGACTCAGCTGACACAACTATTACAACAGATCAGGCCGTGGGTTCGCCAAGCCATATTTAAGGCTGAGGAGCATATGAGGACGCACTATACGACCTCTGTCTAAAAGAGTTTGATACCAATATATGGTCGTATAGATGCATTTGAGTGTAAAGTAGAGCAGAGCCACTCTTTAGCACAATATCCCGATCTGACTGTGATGTAGATAAAGATTCAGCAGATCCAAGCTGAGGTTAGAGCAGCAGTAGCAACATTAGTACTCTCGACACCTGGAATTTCTATGGAGACATTCGTAGATCTATGTTCCACTAAGGAGATACTACTTTGTGACTCTGGAAAGAGGCCTTGTTCTGAGACTAATGATCTAGATACCCCGAGGCAGGAGACGGAGTTGATTGAGAGAGAGTAGGTAGCGTCTTCCATATGAGCATCAATCAAGGATGAGATGGCACGACAGGCATGAGTGTAGGAGATTGTGAGGGGTGCTGGACCCTCCAGACATGCTCCCACTATTTAGGAGACCACTAAGCAAGTTGAGGATGGTCAGACACAACTAGAGATCGGCGCTTAGGTATGTTGTTTGACCCTTATGCTTTGATTTATTATATTTTGTGCATTGAGGAAAATACATATTTTTTTCGATGGGGTATGGGTAGTTATAGTCCTCAGTGAAGTCTGAGTAGCTATGGCCTATAACTATTCTAATTTTTTAGTCCGAGGGGTTTTCTTACCTGTGTTCTTTCCTCGAGGACATTTACTTTCTATTGAACCAACATGTTTAGGATGTACAGGTAGTATCAGTAGCATATTATACTTAAGTCCATAGCATATGTTCATTTTTATCGAAAAATGATACCCATCAGAAATTTTTTGTTTTTGAAAAGTCTTGTTAACATCCATGTGATCTTGATTAATTAGCAGTGCTTGTTTTGATAAGTGAGGTGTAATTGTGATAAAAAGCATGATCTGAGAGTCTGAGTTGATAATGTAATCAGTGTCAAGTGTGTGAGCTTATTTGTATGATTCTCATACTGTATTTTTATTCAGAACTTTCCTTGTTACTCTGACTTAGACTATAGGTTAGGTGGTTAGGAAATGATCTTAGGCCATTGTTCATATTAGTCTACTTAGCCTAATAACCAACCAAATGCTTGATGTATCCCTTGATCCGAATAATTGAGCCTTACGTGTACCTTTTTCTTTGTAGATACCTAAGTAACCAAACTTTGTTGATTGTGAAATCTTAAAATTAGCCCTGGTCCTTCCTTGAACATTGTGCACCTTGACTGAGACAAAAAACTTAAGTTGAGGGTGGCTACCCAGAGTGGCCCTAGTTCGTAAGTTGGATATTGTGCACCTCAACTCAGGCTAAAAGCCTAAGTTGAGGGTGGCTAATATAAGGGAGGTCAAAATAAATAGGGAGGAAGTTAATGATACACGAATAAAGGAAAAAATATGATATAGGTGCAGAAAAAAAATAAAAAGATGCCTTAATAGTGAGCTAAAAAGAAAAAAGAATGTGGAAAATAAAAGGCAAGGAGCTAAAAATAAGAATAAAACACCCAGATAAACTTGAAATAGGAGAAGGGAAGAAGAAGTGAGAAATATTAGTGTTGGTAGGGAAAAAGTGTAGAAAATGCAGTATCAAGAAGGGCCTTTAGTCACTATGTTCCCAAAACATCATACCAAAGCCTCTTCAGCCTACATTACAAGCCAAGAAAGTCCTATAGTAATCCTAATCCAAGTAGTCAAAGGTTATAGTCGTGAGTGTAGGGGAAAACATATGGTATTGAGCACAGTGTTTGAATATCTATTGTGAGTGTGAGTGAGTTTGTGTAGTCTCAAAGCATTGAATCTGAAAATACTAGCATGAGTGGAGCATGGGACTTCTTTGTGTGAGGGCCTTGCATTCACTGTTGATTCTAGGCTAGTTAAGTGATTATTGCGTATATATGATTACCTTTATTGTTATAGTTGCATCGTCACATATATTGATCTGCATTGGTTTTTTTGATGACTATCTGATATGTACTGATGTGTTGGTTTGGGTATCTAAGTTTGATTTTGAGATAATGTTTGGCAGCTGACTGAGGTCTGTGTGTTACTATACTGCTTATGTAGACTGAGTTTGTTGCTTGAGGACAAGCAGCAATTTCAAGTTGAGGGTGTTGATGTGTTGTCAAAATACAATACTTTTGATACTTAAAACTTAGGATTTTGTGTGTTGTCAGAGCGATATTTGTGAGTTTGATGTATTTTTATGTTTATTTTGTAGGATTATAGAGTTGGCTTGGTTTTGGGATGAAGTCTGTAGATTAACAGTATTTTAGGAGTGTACGAGACACTCTACAGGCTGTGGAGATGTCCACGACCCGTAGAGTGGTTCCGTGGTCAAGATCCAGTGAAGGGCCTATTCTCAGATGTTATGTCCACAAAGGAACAAATGAGCCATAGAAGTGGATACCAACTGTGGATTGGTTCGTGCCTTGAGGATCAAAGATGAATAGTTTCAGACAATGTGCTAAGAGGAATCGCTATACGGGCCGTAATTCTGAATATGACCCATAGGAAGGTCTCGTGGAATCAATGGCTAATTTTTGAAGATGAAGTGTACGAAGCCCGACATGGTCCATGGAATCTTATACGACCCATAAACTCTTTCGTGAAGCCTACTGACTCAGTTTTCCTAGTTCATTTTGGATTTGGTTTTTACTTAATATAAATAGGTTTTTAGGTTTCTTTATGAGAGGAGAGAGGTAGAATGATAGAGAAACACTTAGGAAACTCACTTCGTGTGATATTTATATTAATTTTATAGCATTGTGATTTCTTGAAGATTGGGATTTATTGCTCTTTAACTTTATCATCGTAAGTGATTAATTATGCTATTCTTTAACATGATTAATTCATCTACCCTAATCATGCTTAGCTAAATCCACAACGAAGGTTGTGGAAACCATGAAGAACTAATAAGGTAAAACTGGATAATTCATAATTCTTGAAAAGAGTGCATGCAGATATTGATGATTTCTCTTTGTTTTAATTGCTTTTTAACAGGTGGCTAACATTAGAACTCACCTAGTGTTACTGAATGAATCAAGGTAGTAATGAATAGGAAAAGAGAATAATTAATAAGATTCAATTGATGTTTGCTCGTCTAATCAACTAAATTGGATCAAGGGGAGGTTGTACTGGAACAATATGTAAGGGTTAGTAATGTCATACTTCGGATATGGATCAACTCATGTAGTAATATTTACCTTTCACCTGGATCAAAGGGTTTGGTAAACTTAACTTACCCTTCTGCATGCTACACACTAGAAGAGATTGAGATTATCTGGTAACATCAAGTTAGGAAATCATGAGGAACATAATACCATAGTTACTTCTTCTACTGATTTTAGAATACTTGTACTAGTATAAGTTTATTTTTCTGAAAAATCATAAACCCCTCTTTTTTCGGGAGATAAGTAGGTTAATCACCTCAAATTTCTTGGAATTATCCTAAAGTCTACCATATTCCTTGTGGGTTCGACCCTAACCTTGGTTAGGTTATATATCTTTAGAACAACAACTTTAACTTCCAAAAAGGAGGTGTAGCTTGGGTGACATCACTAAGTGTACTACTCGAGAGTCTCACAAAAATACTCACACAATGTGTGTAGAAAACCCCAAGCTTTCTCTTCAAGAAAGGTTGAGTATATATACCCAACATCAGCAATATTTGGAGCCATTTAATTGGCTAGTCAATTTCAATAGATCAGGCAGACGGGCACCGACAAATAACAAACTATCAGGTGCACAATGTACTATTTGTCAGGTGTCGCTTTTAGGTTCACAACACATATGGTATCAGGTCCCTCATCTGTTCCCATTGTTTATTAAATCATCAAAACTTCATAATATTATTTCCCCCCTTTTTGATGATGACAAACCCATAATATATCTAGCAATGGATTTTAACATGTTAACTTCTTCTCCCATCAATAAACTCCATTCTTTAACTAGGTCCCTGTATTAGTTTCCTCTGTCACCAACATATTAGTTCACTTGTTTGATTTTAAAAGTATATCATTATTCACCCTTTTGGCATCAGAAAAAATAATTAACATTAAACCAAAAATTAATTCAACACAAGTATTTTAAAGGCAAAGTCAATAGTCAACAAAACATACTTGAGAAATCAATCATAACAAAAGAGAGAAATCAAGAAAAGAGCATTCTATTAAAAACCAAATCAACATTCATTTATTACATAAGACAGACAAATGAGAACCAAGTATACCAAAAAAACAAAGGATTTTGGAAACTAGGAGGAGGAGTGGGGTTTCTGGGTCAGAGTCTAAAAAAAAATGGTAAGTATAACATTGGACTCCATGTGATGGTTAAGCAGCTGGTCCTTGGGATTGGCCACTTCATCAGAAATATTTGCATTTTTTGCCTTCAAATCCACCACTTCATCAGAACCAGGTCCCTCTGTCTGTGCTAGAACTATTTTAGCCTTTAGCAAGGCTATCTCATCATCCTTATAACTCATAAGAGATGTCATATTTTCAACTTCTTATCTCAATATCTCTTTCTCAACTATCAACTTAGACATCCTACTTAACTTTACTGCCCTCCCTTCTATACACTCACACTCCATTAGAGTGTTTAAATAGAAGGTCTGCTTCATAGTTCCCCTTGTACCAACTTCCAAAGGAAATCCAAAGTGTTGAAACACTTTGGTCAAGAAGTATCCATACTTCAACCCATTTTTTCCATCTTTCACAGTCAAAATTTTATCCATGTTCTCCAAGATAATTGTTGGGAGGTTAATTGGTTCAAACCTTCTTAAATATTTTAGAAGGAACAAATTAGTGGTAGAAACCACTATCCCTTTCTTAGAACGAGGCAGTAAGACTTTGTTCACGAACTTAAAGAATAGTTGATAAGCCCCTTTTGAAAATGTTTTTGGAACACTAGTAGTGTTCAAATTTGGCATCTTTCAACAAATATTCATAAAATGTTTGGAATAGGATTTCCTAACAACTGACCTGATCCCTTCCATTGACACCTTTAGAACTTGTAACGACCCAAAAAATTTTAAACTTCGTAGTGGTTGATCAAGATCTATTTGAACCTGTTTTGGTTGGCTAGTGACCATCATGGGTCTTGCTTATGTGGCCATGTTCCAAGGAATCACGTTGGTTAAAGTTGTTTGACATTTTATGGAGGTACTAACTTGTAATGGCTATATCTCTTGGTACGAGATGAACTGTGTGGACTATGACCTATCAAAATGAAGATCTTCGAGTTGTTTGTGCAATGCAATTAGTTTCACTTAAATCGGAGTTCAGATGTAGAAGTTATGGCTGTTACAACGAGGCTATCTGTGCACGAAAGCATTCTTGAAAGGGAGAGGCAAATTTGGCTAAAGCAAGGCCACACGGAGGGACGACGGACCGTGTGGTGGTTCACGACCCGTGAGCCCGTTCGTGGAATGATCCAAAGTGTGGGCTAGGTATTGGACCAAGACCCCAAACCAAGTGAGGCTCCATGGACCACTTCACAGTCCGCGTGATGCCTCACGGTTTGTGGGGGCACCCGTGGAGTGGTCCAGAGACTTTCTTGGACCCTGAGCCAGGACTCCGAGCCAATTGAGACTCCACGGACTATTTCACGGTCCGTGTGATGCCTCACGCCCCGTGAGCCAGCTGTGGAGTGGTCCAGAAAGTTCCCAAGAATTTCAAGCCAAGGCTATGACCAAGTGTAGCCACACGGTCAAGTATACGAACCGTGAACCGTTGTATGGTCCGTGTAGCTGTTTTGCGTCCCCAGTTCCTAATTATTTTCTCCATTTCATTAATGGTTAAATTATAATTTTAATTAATCCTAGGGCCATTTTAGTCTTTCTAAACTCTCCTAAAACCCCTTAATTAAACCCTAATTCATTCAATCTCTTAAATCTCTCCAAAGTATTCTCTCAATATTTTCTCAACCTCCATTGAAGACAAGCTTGGAAACTTGGAAAACTTTGATTCTTCTTCAAATTCTTCTTATTCTTCTTGAGTAATTAAAGGTATGTGGGCTTGATTCATGGTTTCTCTCTCAACCATGAAGACTCAAAAATCCTTTTCTTCAATTTACTGATTTTAAGCTTTTCTTTAATTATGGGTCTTTCAAATTATGAATGTTTTGATTAAGTTAAGTTGTGGCAGTGAACATTAGTTGATTTTGTGGTGATTTTAGTTTAATTATCATAAATTTCATTGGGATTTTGAAGGATTTAATGTGCATGGTCCCTTGAAACTTGTTTAAGCTTAGGCAATTTGAATTATGATTTAATTGGGGATTTTCCCATGGATTTTAATGGAATTTCTTATGGAATTATTAAATTAAGATTTGAATCTCCCTTTCCCATAAATCCATTCCCTCATTCATGACATATGCATTCATGGAACATGATTTTGATGAAATTCTTGAAAAAGAGCTTGGCCCTCATGTTATGATATAACTTGATTTGATAAGACATGAGAATTTACTAAATGTGATCACATAGAGTCTATGTTATGGCTCTTAGAGCAATTATGGGTGTTTACACCATTATGATATGATATGATATGTTATGATGATGCATGATATGATATGCTATGTGGATGAGCTACTCCTATTGCATTGGTCTTGGAAAATGGATTTTGGAAACTCTTGTTGGATTTTTAGCCTAATTATGGAAAGACTTGAATTATATTTTGGCTAATAGCCCAACTATGCATTGTTTTGAACGAAAGGTCAAATCTCCATTTTAAAAGCTCATATATGTATATGTATTCCCATCGGATGAGACTTAGTATCGAGGGATTGTAGTAGTAAATGGGCTATCCCCAAGGGTCCCACTCCTTTCCATCAAACCATGTGCCATCACGGGTTTTCTCCCTTGATGGGATTGACTTGTTATGTATCCCCTTGTTTGAGGGTTGACTAGGGATCTACCTAGCAAGTAGTCCAATTCTAAGTAGTAGCTTGCTTGGTCTCTCATGTTGTCGGTTGAGGTCACATCCCCGTTATGATATGTATATAGGTTTACACTTCATGCATCACGATATGAAATGGCATATTGTTATGATATAAATTTCTTTTGCTATTCATCTAGCCTCATTGTAGGATCATGTGCACGTGCATAGCATACCCACATACTTAGTGCATTATATGTGCTAACCCATACTCTTTGTCTACATGATCTAACCATGTAGGGATCAGAGATGATTTCCTTCCACCGTTAGACGTCTAGTGAAGACTTCGAAGTGTTTGATTGTGGTGAGCCCTATACTCTAAGGGCAATACCCAATTTCATCTACCTTATGTCTTTAGTTTATGTTATTTTATCTTGTGACTTGAGGGTGAGCTAGGAATATGTCGAGGCCCCATCTCATCTTATGTAGAGGAATTGTTGGACATATCGAACTCTATTGTACATTATGCTACGTGCTAATTGTAATGATATGATCATCTATGTTAAGTGATGGTATCTTATGTTATGCTTTTGTTTCCGCTGATACTATTATGATATTTTGGATTGGGAATGTGCTTATGTGGAAAGTCCCTAACCCTACTTGCCCTTATAACTTGAGTCATACTTACCCACCTCTTAGAACATAATTGCTATGTGATTCATGCTTATACTATTCTTGGCAACATCCCTATAGCTTGATTCCAAAGCCCCAGAATCCCCTAGACTTATGTGTTATTTGTTATGTTTACGTGCTTCCAAACCGATGATGTGTGTGATGATTCTATGATGGCTTGATCGAGGACTCTCGGGTTCTCCTTCGCCATGTCACATCTCGGCCCTACTCTTAGTCCATGACATAACTTGATTCAAAACTAGATCATTCAAAATCAATTTTCTTTCACCAACTTTTGTAGTCGAATTATAGTTACTCTCAACAAAAGCATTGTAATAGAAATCCCTCACTTGTGATTCATATAGGACTAGAACAAAACCAACAAATAGATATGTCCATGACTGCAACTCAACAACATCTATAAGGTCACACATCCCCAATTTTGGTAGCACTTCAGTGTCAAAAACTCTGCCATTGAGAGCTTTGTGAGTTCTCAAAACTTCAATCCTTTCTTCTCTAGTCAACTCCATCTCAACCTTTTCTTTTATTTCTTTTGAAGGTAGTCCCTCACCAGACTTAAGTATTGGTTTTATAATTGTCACGATCCAAAAATGGGTATGATGGCACTCACCTAACCCACCCAGAAGAGTGAACGCAACTTTGAACTATCCATAACAATAACAAAGCAGAAGATAAAATAGTCTAATATGATAGATAAGCCTAGGGAAACAAACCTACAACCATGCTAGAACTGGTGTCACATGTATCATGAATCCACAATTAATTTACAAGTCAAGGTTTCACAACATGAAAAATTACCCAAATCTAAAATCTCATGATCAAAGTCTGCGATAAAATAATTTTATCCCAATTCATTCCTCAGTTCATCCAAATTCATACATATGGGAGCATACAAGGTTCAATCATATTTAACAAAAGGTTATAAGTCCACTTGTCTTACTAGAAGTCTCAAATAAAGTCAAATCCATGGCTTTTTCCTTTCTAAGACACTCCAAATCACCATAATCTAGTCAAATATAGCATCACTATCACATTATGAATCTAATGACACTAAAATCAATCAATTTGGGAAAAATGGTAAAAAACTTTCTTGTAAAAAAAATGCTCAAAATATGAAAATTAATACATAAAACATTTCTCGAGCAACAAGGATTCTAATAGAGAAAATTATTTCGAAAATAGAGCTAAAATGAGGTCTTAAATTATCAATTTATCATTAGAAATCAAAGTCCAAAAAATTCCCAATGCCTTCATGTCATGACCCGGATAGGGGCCTAGATGTGACATGGCGAAAGAGGAACCGAAGACCCTCAATCAATCCATCATAGCATCATTACGCTCATCATCGGTTCGGAAATGCGGAAGCTAAAACATGTAGCACATAAGCTCTAGGGATTTAGGGACTTGGGACTCCAGCTATGGGGATAATACGGGAGAATGATAAGCATGCTTGCACTTAGCACATTGTCACACACATCATGCTCAACATTCAAGTCATTATAATAGTATGGGAACATAAGCCATTACTATAACATGAGAACATAATCATAAATCAAGTGGAAATAGTATCGTATTACATAGTCAAATATCCAACATACAATTCAAACACACAAGAGAAAGATTTGTCCAAACATGCCTCTACATAGAAGAGCCGGGCCTCGACAAGCTTGAGGTTCACCCTCAAGTCAAGAAAGTAAATACATGGAAATAAAGGTAGATAGATGGTGGCTATTGCCCTTGAACAATAGGGC